>JAVQJG010299653.1:0-17446 GCA_036024015.1 Craterocephalus amniculus | reverse complement strand
CCCCCCCACCCCCCAAATCCCACAACGCCCCTCTGACCACACCCTCAGCACACATTGCTGCTGCCCACATTACAATCTCCAGATGTCTCCTATACTGCACTAATCTCCCCTCATTAACCGAACACCTGCAGAGATTACTGGTGTTTACTTCGGATTTAGTTCCTCTGAAAATTCTTTTGCTGTATCATGCACAGAGATTTATCAGCGCTGTCTTATGGCAGCTGCACCGTATGCACTTGTAAGCGGATGGAAGAGGCAACAAAAGATTCTAACTTTCCTCACTATATACATGCTTCTTATTAAATTTCCCCCCTTTCTTCTCCTCTCCTCTCACAGACTTTGTCCTGACATGTAAGGCATCCCTACGGTAACTGTAAGTGAGGATTGGAGGGAATTTCTACTTTGTGGGGGGGGGGAGAGAAAATCCTCCCAAACCTGCCGTGGATCTGTCGAGCAAATCAAGGCAGCAGGCGATGCTCCGCCACAATCCTCCCCAGCCATGCTGCTGTCACTGAAGCGGCAAGGCTGAACTAACCCACAGAGCCCCCCCTTCCCTCCCCTCCCCTCCTTTAGCTGTACTCTTCAAAAGCCCCAAGAAATCTGTGGAGCAGCCCTCACTTGAATCCAGATATTTTTTTGTCTGTCTCATGGTGCTGTCAGTCGGCCGTGTGCCATGTTCAGCCTTGAGGAACGCTTTCTTACCTGCAGTGCCTTCATGCTATGAAGTGTGCTTGCTGGCGGGGAGCTCTGGGGCAAGCTCCCTTTTTTTTGATGCTTTGGACCGTACACTGCAGTAAGACCCAAAGTTATCATAGCCGTCATTGAGTAATATGACATGTATATAAAAAGAGGTTTGCATATGTGCTGTTTTGGGTTACTCAAGCGCATGTGTACTTGTGACATACCGCCCAGTCTCTTGATGGTAAGCCATGCTTTAACTGCTTGTCAGGTAAGGTCGCACAAAGAACACCTCTTTTTATATGCTGTTAATTATGCAGGAGAGTGGGGGACTGCCATCGGTTTGGAAGGTCATTTTCTCCTCACCCTATTAAAGAGAAGAAAAATGCAACATGAATTGACTTTGAGTCTTGCATCAATGCACGATTGTCGATTTTTTTGTTGAGGTTTTGCTATACGTCTCATTCAGTGCTGACATCCTGTTTGAGGTTTAAACTGCCTTTAGAAAGCTCCAGGTTCTGTACACGTTCATCATTTCATTTCATCATCCATTTCAAGTGCAAAGGAAGGTGTGTTGCATGATGATGCACGCTCTACATGCTTATATAATATATACCGTAAATGTTTATTCATGCTATGTTTTTGCTGATGCCTCCATATTGCAGCCCCTCAGCGAGGGCATCTGTTTCACCTAATTGAAGGTCAATATTTGCAGGAGCATTCCTACAGACAACTTTCCTGCAGAGGCTCAGGCTGGACAGAAGACAGGCTGCCACTGTACCTCCATAAAATCATTTAACACTGACATGCATTCTGTATGTCTGCAGTATTTTTTACCAGGCCAAAGCAGTAGATGATACTGTTTGTTTGATTCTGTTGAAGCAGCCTGAATTATCCAGAGATGGCTTAAACTTTGCACAGCACACCGGTTCTTACGGTCTGTATTGCTGGTAAATGGCTCTAAGAAACAATTTGCACATGGAAAATTAAATTGTGGGAAATTCCCTACCTTACTGTAGTTTTTCCATTTTTGCTGAGAGAGAAATCTATAATCACATTCTAGCAGCTTACATTTTTTAAACTTGTAAAGGTAGCTTGATTAGTTGATGGATCAACATTTATTGTCTGCAAATCTAGTAATCAGTTTGTAATAAATAATTTATCAAACAGAACATTAAGAAAACACTCTACTTAAAGCATGATGCAATTCCTATTGATTTCTGCATAATGTGACACACGAGTGTTGAGTTGAATACATGAGTTGTACAGTCATTGCAGTGAATATGGTGCTGTGGTCCAGGAGTTCATTTAAGAAGAAGGGAACAAACATTTGCTCTCTTGAAATGTATATGAAGAAAATTAAACTTGAAACTGGCTGGCATTAAGTCTAGAATAGTTTCAGTTTTCACTTAAATGTAAATGGAGTGCGGCATTAGTTGCATTAGATTTATTTTATTGACAAATACAGTATGTGGATTCACATTGGCATCAAAAGTGTCAAATTGAAGATGAAAGCAAAGGCATCTTGTTAACCTAAAACCCTGTTTTCATATTCACAGTGATTGTAATCACTAGTTAGTACTTTACAGGTGTGCTTTCTTCTGGTTTTTCCTCCAGATTAAGTGGAAGCAAATTACTATGACTAATTTCTGGTTTACTTTCTGACTAGAAAACTTCTCTTTTCTGCTGCAAGAAGAGATTTTCTGCAATTGCTACATACGTTAGATCTGAGTGTTTTGATCCTCAGCTTGTTCTGCGCTGATGCTTTCCCAGGAATGTACAGGCTTTGAAATAGTTCTGTTCTCAGTAAAACCATTATCTCTTCCTGGATCTACAGTAAGCAAGCTGTTTTCTTGCCTAAACCTAGTCAACCCAATCAACTGAGAGATAATGAAAGTAATAACTTGCAAAAAAAAAAACTCGACTTATTCTGCCTCACCCCTCCAGCCTCTTAAGACAGACAGTCTGTTAATAGTGCACCCAACATGTCAGTGTCTCCAGTTTGCATTGCATACTGCTGTAGCTGTAGGCCTACTTATTTCTAATGTGGTAAAAGAAACATAGAATGGCAAAGGTAAAACTAGTGCAGACTGGATGCACTGCACATGCTATGTAACTAGACTGGCACTTTAATTATGATCTGGAACAACAACAACAAAAAGTTGTTTGCATTTGTATTGTACCACTGGTTTCAGTGTTATATAACATTATATTATAACATGACTCTTGGTCCGAAGACAAAACCGCATTTTACTTTTTTTGGGTGTGTGTCTGAAAAGCTTTATAATCCTTTGAATGGAAAAGTTCATCCATCGGGTTCAGAATCAAACAAAAGCACGACGGTATGGCGAACCGTCTTCACAATTTCTTTTATGAAGTTATCTCGGGTCAAAATTTGTCCCGCTGTCAGGGTTGATTAATAGTCAAAGAGGGTTGTTCAGGTGACAGGACTGCTCGGCATGAGTTCCTCTTCTAGGGCAGTTTTGTGGTTTTAAGGTAGATGTACAGTAACCGTTTTTTTTTTAAATATTCTCTCACACAGCAGTTTCTGTGTGTCTCTTATCACAGTGATCACAGCATTTTTCAGTGTCATTGGTGTATATATGCTGTCAGCACCATCCCTCCTCTACAAACTTCTGCACCCCAGGAGAGGATCTTCCCTTCTTTGCCTCCTGCCTCATGCCAGAGCGAAACCCCAGAGCTGCTGACACAGACTCACCCAGCGTAATTGAGAAAATAAACAGAAAAAAAAAACAAGAGCGCACCACTCATCACAGGGCTGCATGTTTGTCCTCTGCAGCTGGATGTTGAGGCCGAGGTTTTCATCACCGTTTGGGGGAGTAGAGATGGATGAGGTGGGGAGGATTGTGAGTAAAGATGAGGAAATGAAGAAAGAAGGTTGATAGTTTCATATCAATTCACACTGTGTAGGTTGAAAAGATTTTTTAGTACTTCTTATGCATTCAGCTGGAGGCACATGCCAGAGAAATCGAATTAACCGTGTGTTAAGAATCCTGCCATAATTAAGGATTTGCAGTCATAACAAAAGGCAGAGGTCTGCAGAAGATATGTGGCGATGGAAAGGCAGACCGTTCTGGAGGACACTCTTCCTCGGTCCGAGGAGTTACAGAGGTTTTTATTATGTAATCTTACTGTCCTCAACAGCCTCCGTCAGCAGTCCCGCTGTTTGCGTCCAGGTAGTCGGCCACTTCCTCCCTTTTCCCAGCTTTGCAGCGTCAGCAGAGTGCGAGGGAGCAACCCCAGCTTAGTCACTGCAGACTTTGATTTTTCATCAACACTCTGCAGCTCTAATGTGCTTAATGGTCCTTACTGTGTCCTCTGAGAACCCTGCTCCTGCCCCAGTGTCAGCTGATTGACAGATTTCAGGGCTAGGGAAGCGGTGGAGGAGGGAGGACACACGGAGCTCATCTCTGGCTCGGGCCAAGATGCCATATTTCACTCTGACACCCGCACCCTTCGGGACGCCAGGCGGCACATAGCTGGTCGCACATTTTCCATGTATGAGACGGAGCGCTCAGCTCTCCCAGTGGCTTTTCCTCCACTTTCTGCACGACTCGAAGTCTCTTTTCCTGTCTGTCTCCCGAGAGGCTCCATACTGTGGCAGCATGTGGGTAGCTGTGTGAGGTTCATTGGGATTCTGTGCAGCAGCAGGACTGGATTCCCACTCACTGCCCGAAAGTAGGGTGTCCATTACAGTGGAAGAGCCCAAATTACACAGAAGAGAGAGATGAGGAGAAACCCCGGCGAGAGCTGCGGAGTGAGAGAACAGGGGAGGGGGTGTTAGGCGGGTGTAAGGTAGACAAATCCATTTTACTCAAACCAAAAGATACACAGACACGTTGGTTCAGGGGTGTGAGTGTGTGATTTAAAGACTGGCTTTTATAACCATCCGTGTGTATAAGATTGTGAATCATTAAGTTAAATTCTTGAACTAAATTCCATGGTTGTGTATTTAATTATTTATTCTTTTAATTATTGAGATTTTTCCAGAGGCATGGATGGTCTCGGGTCTTGTGAGAGCAAGTTATCGTTGTTGACTAAGTCTGCAACAGTCTGTCTCTTATGTGTGTCATAGCTGCATGTTTTTACCTGCACAGCTGGTCATGTTGTTATCAGCATCACAGAGAGAAAAGCCAGAAGTCGACTTTTACTAAGAAAAGTTTCTTGCTCAAGAAATGCAACTGCAGATCTGGGAGGCTGCAGGTTGGTTGATAAAGAGTATCAGTGTTTCATCCCATCAATCCTCGTAATGCACTGTTTATTGCTTTTCTGTGTAACTACAGTGTTATTAGATTATCCTCACTGCAGCTCTTTACATGCTGAACAGAGGGTTACATCATATTTTGCCTCTCATTTGCCAAGTCTTTAAGACTTTTACATCACTGTCATCAAAAAGAGAAAAAAAAACATTGACTAAGATGTTATCTCTCAAAAGCCAGAAGTCAGAGTGATGTTTATAGTTGCGTTTACATTCATGCTCTATATAATGTGTTTATAGCGTGGTCCTTTTTAAGTGTCTGCTGAAACAGCCACTTTAGCCAAGACTGATATATGTCTATTGGACTGATAGCATACAAATTTAGTGGTCTTGTAAATGATGAAGCCGTCTTAACTTCCAGTTTCCTTTAGCCACCTTAATTAGTTGACATCTTTGTTTTGAAGGGGAAAAAAAGTCAAATTGCCTGTAAAGCAGGAGTACATTATAAATATTTCCATACATTTTCATAATGCAGAAAAATGTCAAAGATGAATGATTAAAACATGTAAAAGTTAGCCGCAGCATCTCTGAGATGTTGTTTGGGAGATAAGTTTGCTGATTGACAGCTGTCAGAGAGGCTTCAATGAAATGAACTGCCCTACCGGCCAGCAGAGCACAGCTTTAACCAAAAACAATGTGCAGTCTTATTAATGAATACTGCAGTAACAGTATGTACAGACACTCTGGTATATGGTGTCAAACTTAGGCTACAGTCCATGACTGCACCTGTGCACGCAACCTCCTCTAAGAGCAATGCAGCCCACATGAACATGCCGGCACATGCTCTACTGTAAGTTACCATTTCTTGTAACTTCCAGATCAATATTTTGTATCATTAATGCAGAGATCATTGATGCAGACATTTGTGAATAAGATAACATTTTGATTTCCGTTCTTCCTGAACGGCTCTAAAAAGCATTAATGTGAAATCACGAATGCACATTTCAGTTACAAAATATTTGATTTTTGCTTTCTAAATGTGTAACAGGTTTCCACACATTTAAAACTATACACACCTTTGTACCTTTGACCACGCTTAGTCCATACAAGAGACAGCATGACTTCATGCATCACGCAAAATTGGGACAGGAAGTGGTCCGAGGAGAGATGCCCGCACGTAGGCCCACAAAATGTGCAGAGAGGGAGCTTGCATGGTTAAGTTAGAAATGTTTGAAAGTAATCTTAAAAAAAAGAAAAGATAGATTACACTAAAACACACAAAAAAAGCAAAAAAAAAACAGTCTGATGCTCTTTTCTGCTCGTTTTCCATCTGTAGGTAAATTTTGTATTAATGATGATTTTTTTCGAGTTTGCATCAGTCAAATCCTGCCAAACATTTTGAGTTGACATGCATTGAATTATTTCTTTGCCAAAGACTGTTAGTTGTTAAATAGTAGTTCATTTATTATATTTATCTCATGTTGCTGCTATTTGACTGTCACCAACCAAATTTAGTGTAAATAAATAATGACAATAAAGTGTCCTAATAATCTGGATTATGCTTATCATTAAGTCTGGAAACGGAAGAAAGGGTTTTGCTCATGTCCGAGTGAAGATGAGATCTGTTTATCATCCTTTGCATCGCCCTCTTTCCAAACACCTACACACACTTACCAGACGATGAGCTGAATAAAAACTGGGGGCTGGCAAGACAACATCTGCCAAGGTCCTGGGAATTCACTGGTTGGTGTGCATTTTGTTTGCAGCATAAAGAGAAAATTTGTGCCTGGCCGTGGACTTAATAGTCTTCTCAACAAGGAGCTTGTTTTTTGGGGTTTTTTTTGCATTTGCTCAGAGGATTTTAAACTTTGATGATGTGCACAGTTTAGGTATTTTTAGTCAGGGTTTTTTGGGATCAGTAATGAAAGTTATCCTGCTTGCGAGACACGAGATTAGATTTTCGCTGTCTTTAGATTAGATTTTCACTCTCAGTTTAGCTGCTCACTGGAGGGCACATCTTGCCATTTGTTTAAATTTTGTGGGCTCAGGCTTATGACTTCCTCATCAGCTTTTCATACGGTCTCTAAATGAGTTTACCTTTCTGTTGTCAGTCCATCTGTTGGGAATAAAGTTTGGCTGTTGTAGCTGACCCGCTGTAGGCGCTTAATTTTTTCCACCTCTTTACCTGCAGTTTGCAGTGGCAGTCTCCTACAAAGCTGTGTGTCAGTGCTGGAGGAAAGTCTGGCATTATCTTTTCTGGTATAAGAGGAGAACAATTTAGCTGTTATTTTCCTTCACAGTCATCACGGAGATTGCTTTACCCATGACGTAGTGTCAGTTTCCCTGCTAAGTAATGTCGGGGGAATGTTTTTGTTGGAACCAGGTAGACCTGCAGGCGTTAGGCAGCGAATGCTGAATGCATATTCATTGTCAAATCATATTCCATGACTCAAATCTTCATCAAAACCATCTATGTGTGCAGGTTTCTTGCTTGGAGGTTGTTGTTTCCCACATAGCAAGAGAGGAGGAGAATATACCACAGAGTCTCAAGCAGGAAATTCATACTTCACATTGCTTGTCTTACCTTTATTCATGTATTTAGTTATTTTGGTGGTTTCCTTTGTTCAAAACACTGATCTGATCAGTTTTCAGTAATGACGGAGAGTTTGACTTTAATATCTTAATAACTTGCCTTCCTGTGCACATTTTCAAAAGCTTTGTCTTTTTCTTTTTCAGAACAGAAGACTAAAGTAGGTTGAATGAAAAGCTGCTGACCACAAAAAAATCTCAGATGAAAAGCATGCTAACCACACTCACCAACAACGTTTTCTTTGCCAGTAAAGTTTCAAAGAAATGTAAGAGCATTTAAATTTTTTTATGCAGAGTGAAAGCATAGTTAGAGTGCATGGGCTGCCTGATCTTTAATATAGAGGCAGTGAAATCAAGGTTTCCAAGCCAGTGACATTCCTTCCACCGTAAAAATTTCAGGATGTGTCAGGATATCTACCCTGGAATGAATAAACAGGTCTTTCTGTCCTGATTATTGCATCTCCACAAAATTTCCAGAAAGAAGTGAAGGAAGTGCTTGCTAACATATTTTATATGAGAAACAAATGGATGTTACACAGCCTGCCTAAATTTTTAAATTCTTTAATTTTTTTATTTTATTTATTTGATCGATTTAAGACTGGCATCTGACTAGCTGAACTCAGCACAATGTAGCACAAATAATCTCCCTCATTTTAAAAAAAAGGATTTAAAGAACAATATTTATGATGTTTGACCAGATGGGGTTTAAAGGTGACTGAATGCAGGGAATATGACTTTATTCACAGTCTTTGTATTTAGATATGCTAACTGGCTGATAATAGCAGCATATTTGCATCACTGAATCCAGGCTTTTCATCCAGGTATCATCAAAAAATCTAAGCTAACCCACTTTGTTTAATTTCTCTGTGCTGTCATCTGTGCTGCTTCACGGCACCACCTCCAGTGTCAAGGCCCAGTCCGTGGCACCCTGAAGGGATTGGTTGCTATTTATGGTCTCGTGTCTCTGTAGCCGTCTCTCATCTACAGCAAGCGTCTGCCTTCATCTCAACTTGTGGTCTCGCAAATTGTCCAAAAATATTGATTCGTGCCCTTGAAAGATTCTACATTTCCAGTGCAGCAGAATTTTCTGTGGAAGCAACCCCCTTTAGTGTGCACTGCTTTCCATTAATCTGAGCTTCTTTGAGTTCTAAGTGAATTACCCCTCTGGTGCTTTTTCTGTATAATTTTGCAAAGGCAATAAGAAGTAACACATACAGAATGTTTCACTTTCATTATGACAAGTCTGGACTGCTGCAGTCATAGTAACGGAGAGACACTTGCAGTCGTGGTGAGTTTATTTGGCTCATGATCAGCTGTTCGGTGGAATATCACAGATCCCAACTTTCCCAACTTTCCAACTAAATGTATTAACCTACAGTGGTTAGCTGAAGCACCTCCATTGTTTTTTTTCTCTAATGAGCTAAATGAAAGAGGAAACAGTTTGATCAAAGTATTCAGCTACTTTCAGGAGGATTGCATGTCTAAAGGAGCTCTGATTGCAAAATTGTCTGCATCTCTTCATAGTAAGAGTCCTTTAAAAAAATTCTTTGATCCAGACGGTGATCCAGATCACCCTCAACATTCAATCACTTGTTCCCTATTTTATTTCTGAGATTTCCTGAAAATTTTAACAAAATCTACCCATAACATTTTGAATTATATTGCTAAAAGATAGGCAGACAAAAAAAACGTTGCTAGAAACATATCGCAGAGGTAAAATTAAAGTCATAACGAATAATGAGTTTTTAAAAAAAACTATGCAAATAATATTTTGAGATGTTTACCACCCAGTTTTGTGCAAAAACTAGAAGTGCGATCAGTGTAATATCATTTAATTTCTGGAAAGATCTTCAGTCACATAGCAAATGTGGTCCAGTAAAGTTAGCGTGCTAACGTAGCTCCTCTGCTACTTCTGCTGTTTGCCACTTGAGCCTCATGTCCAGCTGTGACTAACTGCATTTCAACATGAACATTTGAAGGCAGAGCTTTGAGGCAAACTTCGTCTTTTTTTTCTTCCAGAGACAGGTCAACTTAGTGTCACGTAGCTAGAGAACAATGGTATTCAACAGCAGCAAATAAACGAATGAATTCCTGGGAAAGTCCTTAAAACGTTTCCCTTACAATGGCAATGAAATCTCTAAACTTTACGATTACCACAGCTCCCAAAATACTTTTTATAAGAATCAGCAGCCATGAGCTCAGCTAAGAGGCTGCATAGTAAAATGAAGTAAGAGAGACTAAAGAAAGAAATCCAAATAATCCTGATTCATTTTGACCACAAGCGCTGTCCACTGATGAAATTTAAATAAAACTTTTTGGCAGCATTCTGGAAGCAAAGGTCATTATATCTGTAGCAAGCTGAAGTTGAAAGTGACCTTTTATGTCAGCAGTTGTAGATTACCTCATGAGGTGCAAGAAGAAGTGGCATGACTCCCTACCGCCCAACAGACCTAAATATTAGTGGACATCTGATAAAGCTCACAGGAGACATGCATGCAAACATTTACCAGAATTTGAGTTCTTTCAGATAAGAAATGAGCGGAAAAACCTCCCAAAACAATAAGCTTTAGCTGTTTCAAAAAGCCTTAGTCAGTATCTACCATAGTTGGTGATAAAATACTATTTCAACTTCATTCCCTGGGAATCAGATCATTTTTAAGTTCCTTAACATGATGACAAACGTCCTGCCCAAGTGCATCCGAGTTCTTTAGTAAGGTTGTGGTGTATTAGCCTAAATTGCAGTGAAAGCTATACCTGATATTATTTTGTTCTTTTTAAGAAAAATGGTTTCTACATGGTATATTATGTGATAGTATAATAATATAACCGGATTCCAATCAGCCAGTAAGTGCGTTCCCCTAGGGAATCTGGAAGTTACAGAAGTTAACCCCACTGGCAGAGAGAGCGTCACGCCAAAGCAAAAAATGAGTCGCTATCGCTAACTAAAATGTCCTGGACTCGTACATATACACAGTTAATGAGTTATTCATTGTTATGGCGTTAAAAGTGGTAAGTCTGATTTTCCCCTTTTACCACATAATATATCGTGTAGAAACCATTTTTCTTGAAAGATAAAAATAATATCAGGTATAGCTCCTTAAAAGTTGTATTAATGTTTGACCCCTGTTTTTTTAAACTATTTTAAAGCTAGCTCATGGAGATTTTATCAAATCAAAACCAATATGTGGTGTTTTATCCTTCGTATTGGCCTATTTGCTTCATTATATGATATTTTGAGGAATAATTTGCCATGTTGAGGTGTTCAAATCATGCACCTGAAGGGAGGATTGCTACACTATCTAGTAAAGCTCTTACAGTAAACATGTCCGATGGACAAATATTCCCTGAGGCAACATGTAATGATTTAAAGTGTGTATATTGATACGTGGAAGCCAGCAAAGCCTGGCTTTGAGTATGTTCAGAGACGGTGCTTGAACCTGTATTGGATGACAAATCAGCCACACATAACCAGGGGAGTGCTAACAGGAAATCAATGCATCCAGCCACCTATCCTACATCAATACAGTGTCTCAGCTGTTCCCTACGAGCCTATTCTTCTTGCAGTCTTTCTTCTCATGCTTTTTTTTTTTTCTCTTTCTCTTTTGGGTCGGTCTCTGATACTTTTCAGGAAGCATTTCTATTTTAAGGAAATCTTTGTTTCTGCTTTGTGCTCAGATGATCAGACTCACAGGCAGCTCTGAGGATGAGTGGGATGATAGTGGATGAGAGAAAGCGAGGAGTTGGCTTTTGGGAGTCAGATTTCTACTAAACCAGATCGTGTTGAGACGATGACAGCTGGAGGAGGACGTCCCTAATTCCCTCAGCGTGGGTCATGTGATCTTTGGGCTCGATTACACTCAAGAGCAATGACAACAATTTGGGTGGTCGATGGAGAAGAAAACAATAAAAACTCTTCATCGATGTTGTGTGTCAGTAGATTTATACTTTTCGTGTAATCAGAGGCAATGCGTGTTTGCAGTGGTATGGATTTGGTATGAAGCCCTGGACGCAGTCATAGTGGTTGAGCGTGGCCTTCCCTCCTGGCCAGATCAGACTGCATCTCCTAGAAACAATAAGAGCAGCCGTTGACACATTTCTGCATGTCTGCCAGTTCAAAGTGGGCCAGTTGGTCTGCAGTAGATTGAGCTATATTTTAGTTACAGTGCAGGCTTATTGGGGTTTTCCATTGTTTTAAGAGGAGTAAAATGTTGTGTAACAGGAAATAATCTCTGGTCACAGCAGCTTTGCTGCCCGGTAGCATGCAGTTGTATTAAAGAAACTGTACTGAGGATTCCTTTGGTTGTGAGTGTCACTAAGTGTGCATGTACTGAGACTTGTCTGGATGTTGCTTTTAGGGATTTTCTAAAACCTGCTCCAGTTGTGACTTGCTGTAAAAATATATAGATGAAGAGTTAAAGAGGCTCTATGCAACTTTTTTATGGTCATGAAGCTGCTTGGAAGTAATTATTTTGCTTGACTGACCCGTTCTGATGAAAAAACTGACATTTTTTCCTCTATCGGGTCTCCCTATACGAGAAACCACGCTTGCAGTTTTGCCCATCGACGCTCAAGCTTGTTTTGGTCTGGAAGTCACGAGTCTCATACACAAGACTACTGCTGTACAGCCGGTCGTAAA
Source organism: Craterocephalus amniculus (assembly GCA_036024015.1). NCBI lineage: Eukaryota > Metazoa > Chordata > Actinopteri > Atheriniformes > Atherinidae > Craterocephalus > Craterocephalus amniculus. The sequence continues at coordinate 5,324 of JAVQJG010299653.1, read as the reverse complement.
TCCGTTTGGACAGTCATGCATATTTTATCTGCAATTAGTTTTTTGCTTTTAAACTCTTTTGATAATTACTTTTACCTAACATACCTTTGAAGCCATGGTGACTCGCCACCATCTGTTCAAAACAAATCGTAAGTTTCCTTTTGTTTACAATAGTCTGCTGGGTCTGTCGCCTATTTTTCGCTACAGAGCTCTGCTTTAAAGCAGCAAGATGATTTGGTCTCCTTCACCGGCTAAAAACAACGGTTGTGCTATGCTAGGCCTTGTTTTCCCGGATATCTGGCACCTGTCAATCAAAAGGACACGCCCATTATTAATGAGGAACTTTAGGATTTAATAACATCTAAACGGAGGAGCTAGAATTTTTTTCCCTCCCCCCACAGTTGTCATGAAGGTAAACCTGACATGTTAATCCTAAAATGTTTTTTTGAACCAAGCTGTAAACATGTTTAATTCTGCTGTAAAGTTGGCGTTTTGCAACCAGCCCCTAGCAGATGAAGAGGGAACTGCAATTTTTTGCACTTCCGCATGGGCATCACTTTTTGTAGCGGGATATTGCCGCTTCATTTAACCCCATCTGTGTCCATCACTTCAAACTTCTGTGTGCGTGAAGAATGAGGTTTTATTTGCAGCTGAAATAACCGATTACCTTCCAATAAAAGACATCTTCATGTGAACAATTTTCACCTTTGTATCAGTCTTACCTTTTACACGTATGCAAGTCACCCATGTCATGGACTCTGATACCATCATATCTGCCTATACCATCACACAGAGTGGTGTTTGTACTTTCACTGATAACAGCATGAATGGCTTTCTTATCTTCGCCATATATAACATGAGATTATTAGTCAGTCCCCAAAAGCAGCTGAAATATGGACTCATCTGATCAAAGACAACGTGTCCGCTGTCTTTCCGTCCATCTCGTGTCCAGAGAACTCGTTCCTATGCAGATCTGATACGTGGCTTCCTCCTTACATAACGCTGCTTCAGGTTGCATTTCTGGATGCAGCGGCTGGCTGTGGCTTTCTAAGGGATTCTTCATCCCATTGGCTGATCGCAGTGGAATGAGAGCTCGAACATTGTGCACATTATGTTTTCTTTCTTTCTCTCTTTCCCATCTTTTTCTAATGTGTTCTTTTGGTTCAACGAAATGAACAATTGATAAATTACATGCATTTATGTATATATTTCAAATTATTTTACTGGAAAAACTTCAGTGTATGTCGCGTATTGATATGTTATTACATTACCAAACTATACCAAATAACTAGGAAAAAATAAAAATTTCCCAGATTTTATGATTTTCTGCCTTTAGTTTAGACTGTAGTTTCATAGTGCCATCACCATTTACAATAGACAGAAAAGCTCCCTGCTTTCTCTCTTTTCTAAAATATATTGACTATTATAGATAATGTAGTTCATAAATGCTGATACTGAATATGAAGATTTTTTTTCTTTTTTCTGTGCTTCCAGTTTGCCTGTGCTGTTTTTCTGAAGCTATTTCGAGCAGATATTCCTAGATTTGAGTCAAACATGCAAAAATCTATATGGAAAATAACACTCAATGCCACTGGGAATAAAAAAGAAAATTCAGAGTTATTTTGCAGCTGAACCCAGTTTTTAAGGGTGTATTCATAGGAAATATTGGCACTATTAAGGTTTCTGAAGGTCAGAGATTGGACTCGGAGATGAAAGTGAAGGAACAAAATCAAGACACAGACAGCTTCTTGTTAAAGAGTTTTCCTGATTTATTTTATAGACACAGTATATGCAGACAGTACCCGTCAGAGCTGTTTATGTCTTATGTACGTTCTGCACAGATTTTATAAGGCACTTTTTATGTTGTTTGTTTTGATTTTGTGTGTCTCCCAAGTTCTAAAGCTGCATTCTTAAGATATAAAGGCTTAACTCCCCACCCATTTTTAATAGCTATCATAAGCAGATACTGAAGACATGAAATGACCACAAATGAGAGCAATCTCCCTCGGTATCTCAGCTCTGACTACACATTTGCACACACGGCTTTTCCCTCCTCTTGTCTCACACTGTCCCTCTCTCCTTCTAACATGTACACTCACACACCTCCACCTTCAGAGAAACGAACACAAACACACGAGTTATGGCACATGACGCTTGTACATATGAACTCAGCCTGAAGGGCGGCTGACGAGGCGTTGATGCGTCAGGAGAGTCGCTGTTGACAGGCCACTAATGCGGCGTGGCACCAAGCAGAATGGCCAGCAGGGGCTCGCAGCAAAGGAGGGAGAGTAAACTGGAAAAGGAGGCTCGGCCTGAATGGAGCTGTTTGTCACTGCGGGTAGCAATTACACAGACCGGCCTGGCTTTGAGTAAATTCCATGATCAGAAGGTTACACCTTTGCCAAGCCGGGAGGAGGCCGTGTTGAGACGTTCTGCGGCCTGCTCCCGATGTTTGAACACACTCAGGCCCAGCTTCCACCTGTTGACTCTTCCGCCTTCTCTGTGTTTGCGAAGGCGGCAGTAAAAACAGCAGCGGCGGCTCCAGCTCAGCGGCTCGGATGAATGCTGGAGCAGGTTACTGCGATGTGCAGATAAGGCGCGGTGCCGGGTCATGCGCAGAGTTTGTGGGCTCGGGTGTACCTGCTGCAGCCTCACACAGGATGCAGCACAACAGCTGCAAAAAGAGGAACTAGAGCTCAGGCTTTCCCATTACCGGGGAGGAATCCACAGGGGTGACTTCATAGAAAAATAGATAACTTGAGCGAAAACAAAAATAACTGCACGAAAAAATGACTGCTGTCATAAGATGGGCTTCCTTTGAGACTCCACGGCTAGGTGCTGTTATCACTGCCCAGCTCTGTGCTGCACAAGTTGGCACATTATTGTTATTATGTAATCTCTAAACCTTTTGACCTTTTTGGAAGCAGCACAATAAAAGATTACAAATTGACGGCTCCCATTAAGCCACTTGACATTATAATGCTGACTTTTCTCACCACGCAGTCCTGTAAGCAGAGCGGTGCATGAGGCTCGTCACAGGGCTGCAGCAAGCCCGTTCTTTGTTCGCACCACGACTGAGAAAGCAAACATAAAGCAGCCGACTGTGAACGGCGGCTACAGTAAGCTGCGTGGGAGAATGTGCACTGTGATCTTGACATCCACGCATCAGTGAAACTTGTGGGCATGAGGAGGACAAGCTTTTTGAAAATGTCAGTTCCTCTTTTCTATATTTATCCCCACAGACCCCTCCTTCTCTGTGCTTTGTCACTCTTTTATTTCATTTGCAAACCACTCATGCGGCATTCTGTGCCGGTCCAGAGGCAGGCGAGTCACTTTGACACGTCTCTGTCGTCTGTTCGGCTGTAGTTACAGTAACTCCCTCGCTGAGGTTTCACTCTTTGCTGCTGCATCTGGTGAAACCGTTTCATGTCAGATGTGCATTTTTTAAAATTTGGATGAAATTTAAAACTTCTAAGACTTTCCTTACTGTGTGGTCGTGACATTTTTATAAAATGCTGAGTCTACTTTAGCATGGTAAATTGCTAATGATAGTTTACCTCTTTAAATGGTGTCACTTTTCAAGGCCCAGGCTACTTTCCATCGTCACAACCCTCCGCAGCCTTGGAGACAGGATTTCCTGCTAACCCTTCTCAAAGTATGAAGGCTGCTTAGTCACATATATGGACAGTGGTGCTTATTTATGCCTAAGCAGCATGGAAAAAAGAAAGATAATGAGTGTGTTGTGTTGCTAAAAATTAAGTCCCAGAAAAACGGCCAGGAGCGGACTGAAAACAAGAGATGTGGAGAAAAGAAAAAGGTTGTTGGTAAAAACAGACTGTGGCCAGTCTTTTGTGTTTTACAGGATCAGATAACGCATCTGCCGAGGTTCCATATTGATCAGCTTCAACAAAAAGACTTGCACGCTCAACTCCATTAGCAGGCTGTTTGGTGCTCCCCATGCCCTCCAGCCTTTTTTTTTTGCTTCACTGGGTTTTTAAGTTTATCCCAGGACATCTCCAGATCCTGTGTTGAAATGAAGTCCCACCTAGTGACAAAAAAATTTGTCATTTGTCATTTAGTTTGTTGTTTTTTTTCTCTGTGTCATATTCTTTGAAATATTTATTGATTTTTAAACCGTAATTTGGTTTGGCAGCTTCAGGCTACATCAGCTGCTGCTGGGATAACTTACTCAGTCACGGAAAAGCTTGTGGTCCTAACAGATTGTGGCAAATTATCGGAAATGTTGGCATTATGGTTTTCTAAAGAGTTGGCAATAAACAGAAAAGGGAAGATAAACGACAAGCTGTGTTCTGACTTACATCTTTTCTTTCCTTTTAGATGTCTATTCCAAGTACAGCCATGTCAAACGTGAAATTATCCCGCTCTACTACTGAGGTGTCACTATACTAATGCATTGCATCATCAGGTCATACTGTACAGATTAATTAACCCAATATTAAATGGACTCCACAGAGCACCAATCAGCCTAATTCAGTGTTTTTACATCCTGTTGCCAAAAACGACCATTGCAAACAGAGTAACACTAAAACCGCAGCTGCTCCTATACACAAGGTAGACTCGCTTTTTAAATGGATCTAGTTTCCGTAATAATACCGCAGTCTTATGGACAGAATGGGTCAGTTTACTGGAAGACCACACGTCTGAAATAATCTGCCTTCAGAACAGGGAGAACGCTCTCTAAATAGTCCCATATTTGCCCACTTTACTGTCTGTGTCTGCAGTTTATGGGGTCAAAGTCCCAAAATATGTCATCTGTACGGCTGTCCGTAAATGCACAAACCGCTCATTTTGTCTAAATTATAGTCTTTGGCTGCTCCAAAACAGCATGAAGTTTCTTATAAAACACAATGTTTGCATTCTAGGTGTTGCTTCTCTCTATGTTATAACCTGCAAGTGTGTGCGTGTGTGTGTGTGTGTGTGTGTGTAACACATATGAAATTGCCTCATCATGTGACCATACCACAGGGGAGCCCTTGTTTTCATTTACTGTAAAAGACACAGTTTTGCATAAGCTGTAACTCCGACTTGCTTTGGGCCAGTGACTAGCATACGGTTGCTGTTGGTTATAACGTAATGAAAGTTATTTTCTCCCTTCACACCTTCTACATCATTGCACTTTCACCTTCCAGTTCTTCAGGATGATCATTTCCGCAGCTTGCAGAGCCGCTGAGCTTAACACATCCTCTCTGTGTGTCTGCTGTCCACTCCTTGGCCTTGCAAATTGCTACGTCTGTGCCAAGGAACTTTCCTGTCCATCATCCCAACAGTGGCAGTGTTGTTCCAGTGGCTCTCGGGGGGGGGGGGGGGGGGGGGGGGGGGGGGGG
>JAVQJG010299640.1:0-12521 GCA_036024015.1 Craterocephalus amniculus | reverse complement strand
TCTCGGGGTCCTCTGCAAATTACGAGCTCGCAGCTCGGAAAAACGAGTTCAGATCGTCACTTCCGGCCAAATTAGCTCGGAAAAACGAGTTCCGAGGACAACTGGAACGCACCATAAGGCCCATAAAAGTCAGCAAAAACTTGCTAATATTCTTCCATACTGCTTGTTCAATGTTATCCATGTGTGCTGAGTTGGTAGCGTACATAATCAACTGTAAACAACGTCATTTAGTACATTGTTTATAGCCTTAACAATAGCATGTGGCATTTCCTTGATGCGCGTCAACGTTAAGGTAGCTACAGGAGACACCAGTGGGCAGACAAACCAGTAGGCAGACAAACCAGTGGGCAGGTTATGCGGGGAACGCGTTCCCTCCTGGCTGTCGCAGCTTCTGTAGCGGCACCGCAGCCCCGTCAATTAACAACATATCTCTGAGTTCTCACAGCATAACGTGACTTAGAAGTAATAATATTCTTGGAGGCTGATCCATTATGTCCGTGAATCAATAAAATATAGTCTAAAACCATTACAGACTTTTTTTTATCATTGCATTTATATTTTCGTTTGTTCATGTTTAATCTCTGGCTGCTGGGAGTTATAATGCTGATGAAAGCATAAAAGCATAAGCACAATATCTTTAATTTCTGTTCAATACTGGAGGACATGACATAACAAAACTATCTTTATTGTTTTTATGCATTGTTTGGTCATTATAGTAAATGTTCATCACAGTAAAAAAAAAAAAAAAGGCACAATGTTTGTTTAAATACTTAAAGGCAAAGCACCAGTGCATACATTTTATGCACGTCTGTTCAAGTTTTTACATTTTATGAAGGGCTCAATATTTTAAGAAAGGTGGGGGACATTTGGAGGAAATAAGGACCTTTTTGCTGTGATATCGATTTAGGTATCAAATATCGTGTAAATTCACTGGTATTGGTACCGACTGCTGTTCTTCTGGTATCGTGACAACCCTATTAACATCTAAACATAAAAACAGAAGGTTACAAAGGGCCAAGGAAAAGTAATCGAGGACTGTATGAAAGTCATATTGAGTGATGAATTACGAATCTGCATTGGGCAAGGCATTGCTGCTTGAACTTTTGTTTGATGTCGTTACAATGAAATTTATGAATAAAACTGCCTGAAGAAAACATGTAAATTTCCACATGACTGATGATATGGCTGTATGTCAGGTAAAGGTACTGGGGACATGGCTGTCATTACATCTTCAATAAATGCACATCTTTATGTTGACATTTTGGACAGGTTCCTGATTCCGTCAATTGAGAGGATGTTTAAGGGATGATTAAATCATTTTTTAAGATGATAATGCAGCTTGCCATTGAGCAAAAACTGTGAAAACATTCCCTGAAGAAAGACATAAGGTCAATGTCATGGCCTGCAAATAGGTCTCAATCCAACTGAAAATCTTTTGTGGAAGTTGAAGATAATGGTCCATGAGAAGGCTACAACCTGCAAAGCTGAACTGGCAATAGCAAGAGAAAGTTGGAGCCAGACTAATGAGGAGTACTGCTTGTCACTCAGTAAGTCCATGCTGTTCACCGTTATAAAAGCCAGGGGTGGTGCTATTGTGGTGTGTTAACAGTGTTCTACAATTTGTTTGTTTTTCATGATTCCATACTTTTTTCCTCAGAATCCAGTGATTCCATAATATATTTCTCATGATTTCTTTTGGCGTTTCTTAAAGTTGCAATTTGAAATGACTTAAAGGGAACGTTTCATGCAAAATCCACTTTTTTAAGCCCTTACATTCCTGTTTTTGTCTTTTCCGAACATTCAGGGGGGCAGAAGAATGTAATTTATTCACTTCCGGTGCTGCCTATATCTTATTATTCATTTTGGGTCATATTTTTCAGTCTGTTTAGTTTTATCCACTCTATTACGTTTTTCTATCTATTACATCACTGTATTTGCTGTGGTTCTGCTAAATATGGTCGTGTTATTTTTTAAAAATACTCTGGCGATCTTTAGCGGATAAGAGGGTAAGGGGGTGGAGTCAAAACGAGAAAAAAACAGCTGTAACCAGGAAGGGTGAAATGCCTCCTCAAAAAGAAACTTCTCTCATTGACTGTACAGAACAAGCTCAGAACAGGGGTTTAGAAGGGGTGTGGAGCTATACTAACTACAATTTCAGACCAAAGGATTGTAGTTTTGCTTTATCTAAACCATAAATGTATGATTTACATGTGAAAAGGAAGGATATAAAAGCATGATAAGTTCCCTCTTAGTCTTGTGTCTTGTCTGTAATCTGCTTTTTTCTACAATTTTACCCTGTGAATGAACATCCCCTGACACTGGTGATTCCATCATTTTTTCCAGGGGTTGTAGTAGGCTAAACGCTGCCTAAGAAGCACCACTGAGCAAAAACTGAAACGCTCTCAATTCGGGCGTTATGTCATTCCCTAATTCCCATTTCGAGTTCCAAGGTAAATGGAACGCATCATAATGCATTAGAGCTGTCCCCAAAGGACAAAAACCGCTGATATCTGCGTTTCTTTGGCTGATTTATAATCCAATAGCACCATCTACTGGTGTACTACTATCATACTTGAAAATACCAATACAGGATGTCGGTTGGAAAGAGCGTTAAAGGGAACGTATCATGCAAAATCCACTTTTTTAAGCTTTTACATACCTGTTTTTGTCTTGTTATTTTTCAAAAACACCCTCTGGCGATCGTTAGTGGCTAAGAGGCTAAGGGGGCGGAGTCAAACCGAGAAAAAAAACAGCTGTTACCGGGAAGGGTGAAATGTCTCCTCAAAACGAGCTGCTCTCATTGACTGTACAGAAGCAGCTCAGAACAGGGGTTTAGAAGGGGTATGTGGAGCTATACTAACAACAATTTCAGACCAAAGGATTGCAGTTTTACTTTATTTATATAAACCATAAATTAATGATTATCATGTGAAAAGGAAGGATTTAAAAGCAGGATATGTTCCCTTTAAAACACCATAGTTTCCTGGCCAAAACAAGTGACTTCACAGCTATGGAACTGATGATGGCACATTAAAGGAGCAATACCTGATATTATTTTAATCTTTCAAAGAAAAATGGTGTCTACAAGGTATGTTATTTGTAAAAAGGAGGAAGTCAGTTCAAATTAATGACTCATTGATTGCGCATGTGTACGAGTCTAGGGCCCGTATTAACAAAGATTTTTCCGGCTGTAAGTAGCTCCTAACAGGCTGATTTAGGACTAACTCCGAGAAAAAGCAGGCGTGTCAGTCTTCACCTAAGACTGGCCTTTTTCTTTTTTTAACTTAAGATTGCAGGTCATTGCATCTCTGCATTATCAATCGGTCTCACTTTCACCCGAATGAAAGTGAATATGAATTGGTCAAAGCCGATCCGACTGGTGGTCAAATAGCAACAGCATCATCCTGCCGTTTCTGTCATGAATGAATTTACTACCAGAGACCTAAAACAACCAAGCCCCCACGACAGCCAATCACAATGTCAAGAAACACTGCATCATCCATTGCAACGGGGACAATTCCGCTCCTTCTCATAGCTTAAAGTGTAACTCACCCCTAAGCCAGAAATCGTCTGTTTGGCACCATCCTCAGGGTAAACAGTGTAATCCGTTTGAATTCCGTGTCCAATTTCATGATTGGCACTGAGGTTCATAGTGATGTCTGCAGGATTTTGTTGCGTAGGCAACTCTGCCTCTGCTAGATATGAAACGGCTCCGCCCTTGCGGCTAGCGGCTCGATGCGATACGGCTCCGAGCGGCTAGCTATAAAAATCTTACAGCTCAAAGGAACCATCCCTGTAGCAAAACTTCAGCGCCAGTTTTGAAATTCCTCTGAGGCGGAAGCAAGTCTCTGGCAGTGGGGGTGAGTTACACTTTAAGAGTCTCCCAGTTCCTTTGTAAAAGTTCCTCTCAGCAGCTTTGTCAATTAGTTTTAAGACGGAGCTCTTAACTAAAAGCTTTTAGCTGTCCTCCGAGTGGTGAGATAAGATAATATAATTTGTGAAAATGGGCCCAGGCCATTTTATTTAGGGTAAGCAGCTTATTTTTAGCTTGGGCGTGACGCTCTCTGCGCCAATAGGGTTAACTTCCGTACTTCTGGATTCTGATCAGCCAGTAAGATCGTTACAGAAGGAACAGAAATTAACCCCATTGGCAGAGAAAAGACTGTCACGCTAAAGCTAAAAATTAGCCGCTTTTGCTAACTAAAGTGGGTTGGACTCGTTTAAATGCACAATGAATAAGTCATTCATATATATGGACTTATCCCTTTTACCACATAATATACCGTGTAGAAACCATTTTTCTTAGAAAGATGTAAATAATATCTGGTATAGCTACTTTAATCTTAGAGTTGCTTGGCAACCATGCTGGCGGGAGAACGAATATTTCTCATTTATAGTGTTTCATTATCAACAGTTAATCTGTGATTTTGTTTGAGTGTTTATTCGTCTATTTAATAGGCAATATGAAGAGTAACATTTTTTTCTAAAAGCAATAAGCCCCTTGAATCTGTGATTCAGGGACTTTACAATGGCAAGGGTTGCTTCTTGGGGCTTATTGCTTAAGTAACAACTAGCATAAACGTCTTATTTTGTGTTGTCAATCAATCAATCAAGTTTTATTTATAGAGCGCTTTACAAAAACCACAGTTGATCAAGGCGCTGAACATGAATAAAAACAATAGTAAAGTTAAAACACGTCAAAGGCGAGTGAAGAGGTGGCATTTCAGCTGTGTTGTGGTGTGCTCACCTTACTCTCCAAAACTTCTGACTGTGTTTCTGTTGAGACCTGTAAAAGTTGCTTTGACAAAAGGAGAATTCAAGAATATTAGGGCTGTCACAATTATTACTATATTCACCAGTCGCAAATATATTTCATAATCGCACGCAATTATACCACTTAAAACATAAGATATGATGCATCCCACGTCAGTGGCATATGAGCACACAAGCGTGGTGTGATGGCTAGCAGGGCTAACAGAGAGGACTGTGAAGATTATGATTTGGTTCAGAAGCCACTACTGTACCAAGCCACGGCTGTGGATATATTCAGGTTTTAAGCCGAATAGCAAAGGGGAGCCCACTAACCAAATAGAAGCAATTTGTAAACTTTGCCATTAAACATTTCCGGTCATATCCACTTATACTATAGATCTGAAGCAACATCTGCTCAGTCACCATCCATAGCAATATGCCGAACTTGGACAGGCCCACCCCCACAGTGACGAGTCGGAACAACCGCAGCTGGTGCATCCAGTCAGCTGTGTCTAAGCTTTCGACCAATGCTGTGCTGAATATAAACAGTCAGTGTTAGATGGCGCACATGCACAGATAGTAGAACGTGGTACATCGCCAAGTCACTTAATGTTGTCATAGTCAAAAGCTTGGTTACTGGCACGTCTTATCAGTGCGGCAGGAACCGCAGGGGTTACGCAGAGCCTATGTGTGTTTATACTCCAGCTTAAGAAAACGCACTGGGTCGCGGTGTCTTGTCCGTATCTGCAGACAGCGGCAGGCTTGTGTCGGTCAATAAACTCTGCCAGGCGTAATTTTCCAGTGCTTTATCATAAACATCTACAATCTACTGATTCTATGCATTGATCAGTCGCTGTTAGATGAGTCTGATAATTCTCTAATTCTTTAGAATGTGTATGATTAAAGCTAAATCATACTACAGTTGAAATGAGATTAAAAATACTTTATCCCAAACTTTGTGCAAAATTCTATTTTCGAGTAAATACTTGCTGAAAGTGTGTTTTTTTTTCTTCGCATTTTATACAAAGAGCGCACAGATTAAACGTCAGTGCAGATTCATAAGCCAATGATATCAGGATATGTCATCTGTCTATCATACGTCTGAGAAACAGAATCTTTGAACATTTTTTCTTTGATAAGCAGTTTCATGAGTTTTGAGAGTTACTATCCATTGCAAGACAGTGAATGAGGGACACGTTTGGGTGAGTGAGTGTGTGGTGAGATAATGTGCATGTGTGTGTGAGAGTTGTGGTGATAGTAGGTTAGCCTAGCATACGTTAGCGAGCGCAAGTATGGCAGGAAGGGGACCAAGGAAGCGTCCGTCAACCCAAACTACTACGCTCTGCCTCCCTTCGGTTGCCGTGATACAAGCTGCCTGATTGGATTTCTGCACTCCGATCAAAGCGTCTGTCGGTGAGAATCCAGGTGTTTTGAAAGTATTTCACAGCAGTTCCAACGGTCCATTACTTTGCTTAGCTACACACACACACACACCCGCTGAGCTGGACAACATCCAAACAAATTGCTTCATAACACTATGTCCTACCTACCCCGCCAGATAACGGACAATCAAATTCTTTTTCTTTACTCGGGTAAATTTATGCTTCCCTTCGGCCAAACTCGGCGCAACGGACGGGATAAACAGCCATTTCTGTTTACTTTGAAAGAATATAACTACCATCCCCATTGAAATTCAATACCAACTTTTATAATGGAAAGGGTTTAACTGCAAATAGTTTATATGGCTGTGAGAAAGTGAGTGCGACACCATGTTTTTTAAAAAAAGGCTAAATGAATTAAGAAAGCATATCCAGTATCAGCTGCGATACAAATTTTGCATTGGACAACAGAAATAATCCATTTGCCATGACTTTTCACAATTGAAATCTGGAACTAAAATGAATATGATAAAAATAAATTATTTATAACTGTTAAGTCAAACCCAGAAGAAGAAAAAAGAAGAAGAAAAAAAAAATCCAGTGAGTTCGCAGCAGGGAAGTGCATATATGTGACGTCTTTCTCGCCACAGCTGAAAATCAGCTGATCTGCAAAAACGCCAAGGAATGAGGCCACCAAACATATGATCGCCGTTTAACACCTGGAATGCATATTTAAAGACATCAGCAAAGACTGGAGAGGCAGCTGGTAAGGAACGCTTTCGTTTCCTATAAGGATAATCACTGATCAGCCGGGTTTTCTGAACAATAGGACATGGATGCGGCGCTGTGATGGGGATGACGACTCCCTTACACTGTGTTCAAGTCGCATGCACACTATGAATGGTTTCTGTACATCAAACACTGGACTCTAACTATTAAAAGATATTTTCTATGTAAATATATGTACTGTGTTAGTAAATGGGTAATTTTAAACAGTGATGTTGAGTTAATCTATTTTAAGGAAATGGTAAATATTCATTATGTGGGTGTATTAGGTATATTTCTATTGGAAATTTAGTCTTACCAAATTCATTCTATTATCTATTCAAATTTTGCATTAGCCAATTAATTCAACTCTTTTATGTTTGTATAGTGGTTTAAAATTATGTTTCATATATGAGTATTGTGTAGAATTGTAAGAGAATGTGTAAAATACTGTGAATAGGTGTTTAATGGAGGTTTCCTTTGTTTCTATTTGAAGGTTTTTCACCTGCTTGTTGAAAAAGGGCAATGGAATGCTCGATCCACTGTTATATTCACTTGAATTGAAATAAAAAGAAAAGAAGAAGACAGATGGAAAGAAATCATTGCCTATTGCCTGATCATTTTGAGTGGAATTCAGTTCAAGCTCCAAGTTGATGTCACTGTCCCTATTAAGTGTGGGAAAATGCGAAAAAGCAACAAATAACAACTTGACAATAACTCACCACATCATCATCATCATCTTCATAATAATCATCCACACCAACATTTGTGTTATCCATAGGTGGAGTCTGGAAAAGTTAAAAGAACATCGCAGAATAAGAACACACAGCATCTTAAGGCAAGGAGAAGACACTGCTAAATTTGAATCAACCTTAAAAACCTGAACCCCTCTTTTAATTCCAATGATTTAGCTTAGACTAAATGTAACTCAAAAGTAAAAACATGGTTTTAGGTGGGAAAAAAATGTGCTTCCTTCATTGCAGATACGTTCATTTGGACCTAGTCCTAGGTAAGGAGTTTTGGCCATGGAGGAGGCTAATAGTGTGTTCCATTTACCTTGGAACTGGGAATGACATCATGCTGGAGTTTACAGCATGCCAGTTCACAACTTGGAAATAATCAAGCAAGCCATTTCTCTGAGGCAATTACCATCTTAAACTGGCAAAGCAATTGATACAGAGCAGCTAATGCTGTTTCCAAGCAGAAAAGGCCTTATTACAAGAAATGCAGCCATTGGAAAAAGGAAACAGCAATTTTGAAACAAGAAAAGCAGACAAGCAAAGCAGCTTTCCATTTTTGGTGGAAAACTGGTGCAATATTGTTAATCGTAAAGCGAATGACAATACAGCGAAATCACCCACATCAATATTCCTACACTACATGTACAGCTAATTTAATGCAACAGAAGCCGGTCGGAAGTGAAAATGTACATTTAACAGCTTCTATATTGTAAATACTAGCCGGCCATCTTTAAATGTAACATTGGCGAGGTTGGCGAAGATCCTCCGACATCACAGTCAGAAATCTGACCTCGGTCACCTCGGTTCCAGTTTAAACTTCCAACTTGGAAGACTAAATTTGGAAATTACGAATTTAAACGTCACACAGTATTATTCACAGAACTTGTACACAATGGGGAGAATATATCTTTTTGGGCAGTGTCTTGGGATCCCACAAGAAGGAACTAGAGGAGGTTAAAAGGAATTTTCTGCCAAGAATACAGCCTTAATGACCCAAAGTGAATCCATGAATATAACATAAGTACACATAAACACAGTAATCCAAAAAAATAAATTTCCCAAAAAAAGTGGAGATTAGCCATACCTCATTTCTGCTGTTATCTACATCACACTCCTTAACATGGAGCCCAAGGAGCTGCAGTGGCACATAATCTTTGCATGAGAGACACCGCGCTTTTGGCATCCCCTGGAACTCTGAGGCTGTCATGGGCAGAGGAGTAATATCCAGTGTGTGCTGGATGGGCATAATATACAAACAAGACTTTCCCAAAGTCTTCATAATGGTACTCCCAGTGTATCCTTCATCGTCCGGTGGTAGAAGTATGAGTTTCCTTTGACCTGATCCTCCTGAGTCCATTCAAATTGAAAAAAAAGTTAAACTTTTTGTGAAGTTGTTTAAAAAAAAATTCAAACATAATTGCAAAAAGCAATAAAATCAATTTAAAGTGGAAATATCATGCTTTTAAATCCTTCCTTATCACATAAAAATCTTTCATTTATGGTGTATATAAAGTAATACTGCAATCCTTGGTTTGAAATAGTTAGTATAGCTCCATACACCCCTTCTAAACCCCTGTTCTGAGGTGCATCTTTACAGTCGGGAGCAACTCAATTTGATGCCGTCTTTAAATCTGAACAGACATTGGAAGCGCTTCCAGGTCACAGAGCGTTCTACTCGGTTCAACCTCGCCCCCTTCGGCCATTTTAGTAGCTTCTAAGCAGCTAACAATCGGCAGGCAACGTTTTTTTAAAAAATATCATGACCATATTTAGCGTAACCGCAGGAAATACTCTGATGTAATAGACAATAAAACTTAAAAGCAAACTGAGAAAACTAAACAGACTGAAAAATATGACCCAAAAAGAATAAGATGTATACACAGGAGTGAATAAATTACATTTTTCTGCACTCCTGAACCCTTGAAAAAGACAAAAACATGTATGTAATGCCTTAAAAAAGTGGATTTTGCATGATATGTTCCCTTTAAAAGGGAAACACATTGGAAAGATAAAGAAAACAATATTTCACCCATTGCTTTATAGAGCATCCAAGCCCCCTCCAGCTGAATCATTTTTGGGAAAACCTCACAGAGGATGTCTGCGATCTGTGAATGCCAGAAATACAACCAACATTTTAATGAAAGATTTTCTGATTACACTTAAATGCAGCTTTTATAGTTTGACATCAGCTAGCATACCTCCTTATGACTAGCAGCCTCTGGAATATTGACAGTCCTTCTTCCCAACCCAGCCTGTAGAAGTACTAGCTCATCGGTGTGCTTTGGAGTTTTTTCTGTGACAGTCTTCAAAAGGCCAAACTGAACAGGGGTCATTTTGGTGCTGGGCCTTTTTTTAATCAGATGTAACTGGGACCTCGAATTGGTTTTGTCTTTAAACAGTCCTGGAAAACTTCTGAAAGAAGTGTGGAGAAAAATGGTCAAGATATGTCATTTGGAGATCGAAAAATGCTGAACTGAAACAGTAGCATAAATAAAAACTCACAGTGAAGACACCAATGCCTATCTCTATGCCTATAATGTGGTACAAACATTTAAAATAGAAGTTGCTAACTGAGATTAAAGCATTGACTCAATAGTATCTTAATTATTTTCCAGTACATTACATACCAATATATATTCTTACTAACGATATTCAAACCTGGCCATGCTTTGCTGCACAGTGCTCCTTGAATGCCCCTGCACAGGTATAGGCAAAGTTCTCTGATGTTGCGGTCTCTGTGAGGTCTCCTGCCTGGTGTCCCTAGCTTCCTGGTTTATGGGCTCTCTCTCAACTTTACAAATAATACATTGAGCATTAACAACATTACCTTTATGATGCACAAAACTCACTGTTAAATGAATTCAATTAAAACTAATCTAATTTTCTTAATTATTCACTAAAATTTACATTTAGATTAATTCTTTTTAACTGTTCAGTGGCAGATTAACTGAATTATATTCTCCTTAGCTGACAAGCTATCAAATATTCCTGATACATACCTTGTGATCGATTATTCAGATTTGTTCTTATCATTTCAATCAAACTGATTGCAGCACTGCGTACTTCATCCTGAAAAAGGAGTTGGAGAAATGAATGAATGCAGTTGCAGAAAACAGTCACTCAAAGTTATTTTTCTCTCTTTTTAAATTAGACAATGCTGACCTCTTTGGGATCTGTCATGTTTAGACTGCGAGGAATAATCTGGGGAGGCACAAAAAAAGATGACCATGTAGCTATATTACTACAGATAGACATTAACTCCTAAAATGCTGAAATACATACACAAATTAATACAACCCTAACCCTAAACAACCAAACAGTTATCGTCACAAAAGTTAAATGCCCAGTTTACCTGCTCAACTTTTAAGCAATTTAGTTAAGGTTGAAGCTAGCTAGCAACAAAACTGAACCTAGAGTGTGTAACTTCTAACACTGGATGTAGTTAAAGCAGAACATCACTTTTTTTAACCTGGGTCTGTTGGGATCTTTCCTTTCATACGTGTGAGTGATGAGGAAAGGAACATTCAAGATTGCTCCAGTATTTAGCTGGGCTGGCAGCTAGCAGCCCAGCTAATGATAATTATTGGGCAATAGGGAATTCCTAATGACGTCATGAAATGAAGCGGTAGCGGCTTCGTCACCATTGTGGAGGACAAACAAAGGAGGAAACGCGGTCATATGGCAGTGTATTTCTAGATTTTCGGTCCAGCGGATCGGGCTAAATATATTTATAAAGATGTAAACTCATTGAGCACATCGATCCATATTACTACTGTCCTTGACAAAGGATTTTCAAAGTCGTATCTGATTCGTCAGATCTCGTCTTTTGTTGATAAATCCTTGAATCATGCTTTTCCCTAACTGATGAAGACGGTAATCTTATTTGCGTCTTTCACCGCTCCAGAGAAAAGAGCTGACTGGACACATAGCAAATAATTTTTTTAATTTGGCATCAGATATCAATAACAGAACATTCTCCATCAACCTTTTTTCTTATATCACTCATTAGGTTGTTTAAAATGTGCCTATATGCTCCAATAAACTGCAGAAGCTCATTATAATATAGGTTCAATATTTGATCATGACATAGTAGGTCGGTAGAACAGAACAATTGTTTTATTTTATTTTTATTTTTCAGATAGCGCTGGAGGTTACACCTAATGTGTGTTTGTTTTTGGCTTAGCAATTTAAAGTCGGGAAAAAGATAATTAGCTAAACGTGCGTAACAGTCTGTCTCCGCCGCGCACGGAGCAAATGTCACCAAAGGTTAAGTTCATGATGAAAATAAGATCTGACAAAAATAAATAAATCAAATGATTCGTTAGTAAATAAATAGAACGGGCTGTGTTCTACTGCACTTGCTTCCATCTGAGACAGCTCTCTTCTGTTTTGTGCGCTCCTCGTTTAGTTTACATACAAGCTGAATGTGGGAAATATCCTCTCAGATGGTGTTGAGGTGGAGGGGATATGCAGGGCACCACGACATACATGTTATGCACATTTTGTTCCAATAGTACAGCAATCTGACCACGAAGTTCCAAAATATCTCCACTGGTATTTGAGGATGCCGAGCCTCTCCACAACAGCTGCAGTCGGATTGCAGCGTGTCGGTCCAGTTCAGTACATAAGAGCTGCTCTCGGGAATCTAATTTGTCATGTCAGCTTCGAGGGTTCGAGGTCCCTGCTAAGGGGAAAGCGGAGCAGACTGCTCCTGCCTCTGTGTGCCTGTCAGTGAGAAAGGAATGAGCAAAGGGGGCCGTTACCATGGTCATGTTGCAATTATTTGTATTAACTCTAGACTTATGCTTACTTTAGCTAAGCCATTCATACAGTCATTACATTCTATAGATTTATTGTATTACTTATCAGTTTATATGTTTACTGT
>JAVQJG010299629.1:0-12248 GCA_036024015.1 Craterocephalus amniculus | reverse complement strand
ACCCCCCAAAAACAAGTGAACATGTTTAGATGTAAAATGAGCAATAAGATAGTATTTACTGAGGTTCAGAAACATTAAGTTGCTGAGTTATAATGAGGAAGGGTGGCTGTTTTCCTTCTGCATGGGTCTTTGGGCTAACCAGGGCTAAGCTGCTGTAAGTGTCAGTGTTAAATCCGTAATACATCCACACAGAGGGCTGCATGGTGCTATGCTGGTTTGCATCTTCCTCCATGTTTGTGTGGGTTTTCTCCAGGAACTCCTGCTTCCTCCCACAGCCCAAAGACGTGCGTATGTTAGGTTAATCGGTCACTCCAAATTCTCCCCAGGAATGAGTGTGAATCGTTGTTTGTCTCTCTGATGGACATGCGGCCTTCCCCCACTGCGATAGGCTCCAGCTTCCTTCATGCTGAAGTCTGTTAACCCACTGAGATCAGAGACATTAAGAAAATACTCAATATTTATGTTTTGGGTTTTTTTTGTGGTTGACCCAGTGATGTATGTTTAATTTGAGGCCTTTTTTTTTAGGTGCCCACTCATTTCCTGCTCAGACACCTGCGTGAGTGAAAGTTACCATGGCAACTACACCTCAGAGCCTCATGGGAACGGCAAGGTCCGGCCCCAGCGACTCTCTGATCTCAGCGTTCAGGTAAGCACATCGTCACTCAGTCACACAGCGGCCATTTTGGCTCCAGAGAAATCACAGTATTGTTGCAAATGAATAGTTTTAGTAAATCCTGGCAGGCCTGAACTGAATCTGTTTGCTAGAGAGAAGTCTCTCTGCCGCATTACCGCATATTTACAGCTGACTGTACCCAAAAAGTTACCATTGCAAAGAGAGCTTTAGAAACTCAATCAGTGGTCCCCTGAGTTGTTTTCAGCAGCAGAAAATTTCGTTTTCCCTGATTGTATTTTTACATGGTCATTGAATGTCTCCTTAAATTTAGATCCTGGCCCAGAGATCCAACAGAGGAAATAAAAACCCGCCTGAGCCACATGCTGCAAGCGTTCGTGAACCACTGTCAAGCCGCAGAAAATGAGATGAACAAAGGTATGTGACTGGTTTGTTTAATATTACTGTTACTGGTTTGTTTTTATGTCATAAACCTGTAACAGTTTGAGGATGTTGTGTTAAGGTGACATCATCACTACAGTTTTTGTTAAGTTATTAAGTAAAAGTCAAGTTTTTCTCACACACATAGCTGGAATATTTTTTTCCAGAACTGGTGGAAAAGTGTCGCCTTGAGGCTGAGATCCGCTATTATGAGATCCTGGAGGATATAGTCAGAGAAACCAAGGAGAGAGCTGACGTCTTGGTGAGTCTGCTGCCCTCCTGTGGCCACAGCTGGAACTGTTCCAGTTTTGTTGCTTCCAGGGTTATAAGGAAGACGGTGTAATTCTCAGATCATCTTCTCAAGTAATTTTTTTTGTTTTTTAAATTGAAGTAGAGCGGTTGTTCTTGTATTTTGTTTGCAGACAATCTTGTTTGTTGAGCTAATCCAGAGCTGTCTGGTGGCATGCAGTCTGGACATTACTGCAACATTAACCCAGCTGCCGTGTGACTTCACTGTGCTTCTGCAGATCTACAAACTGGCTCCATACCACCTCCCACTGGTGTGTTACCTGTCAGCTTTTACCCTTGCCCCCTGTACTTTAAGATTTCCTAATGGGTTGTTTTCCCCCCTACAGGTGATTGAGTTGGTGTTTCGGTCTAGGAATGATCATTCATCTCCTGAGGCCAAGCACCTTTACCGAGTTGAAATAAAAATTTTGGAGCACTTAGCCTGGACCGGTGACTCACCGCTGTGGAAGGAAATCAGAGCCAACGACAATTGTTTCCCTGCCTGCCAAGAGGTCAGCAGCAACATGCACACACAAACGCCTCACCTGCAACACACTAATTATCTGTCTTTTTGTAAAAAATAAAAGAAGCACCATGACAACAGTACATCTTCACACACAGTTTTTGAGGACTCCCTTGTGATGCACACAGGTGATGTCTCCCACGCAGCTGGAAGATCCAACAGGAGCAGACTTACCTGCGTCTGACCAAGCACAAGGTAGTGAGGCAAAGGGAAAAGATGATATTTCACCAAAGTCCAAGAATTAAAAGTAGTTGGTTTCAATTGTTTTCAATAGTTTTTTCAGCACCTATTAGTTTGGAGATTCCCGCCGATGTGGACCATTCTGGCTCCACGCGAGCTGCACACCGACCTCGGAAAAACATCCTAGACTTTTTCGCTCGCAAGGTGAGCTCAGCTGTTTACAGAAAGTGACCATCCCACTTCAGTGAGATGCAGAGTGCAGCTCTCATTCCTCTTTATCTCAGGTTTACAAACTGATGGCATGTCGTCTGAGTGGGATGTGCTGCAAGCTGGGCACCTCTGATGAGCTTAGGTGGAATATCTGGACCTGTTTTGAGCAGTCCCTCGTGCATCGCAGCAGCCTCATGATGGACGGCCACCTGGACCTGCTGCTCTTGCACACCATCTTCAATGTGACAAAGGTGTGTTTCTGTTAATGTAAAGCTCCCAACACATCATTGGCATGACGTTCTTCACTACTGTCTTTTTTTAATGTGTTTTTGATAATAGAAAGTATTTTCAGGTTGTCTGATAGTGCTGTAATAGTGATAGTAGTGTCATCATTTGCCCACAGATCACCAACAGCAGTCTAACCCTGAATGACATAGTGGACTGCTACAAGTCTCAGCATTATGCCAGTAGGACTGTAAGTTTGATGTTTCTGTTCTACATTTTAACACAGAACATGAAAACATTGTTGGAAAAAGAAGACCTTATGCCACCTCTCACAATTCTCTCACCTGAGTTTTTCCCACTGGAAATAATGGTTATAATGGTTCATACTTCTGAGGCAGTTTGCATCTTGCGATCTGCTGCAGATGCTCAGTGCAAGGATCTTTATGTTTAGTTTTACTGCTATTTCACTACAGACAGTATAAACCTGAGAGTTTTCATGTTTTGTCTCAACTTTGATTCATCATTACACATCCATTTTTCTACGTCAGACCTGCAGAACTGTCCAGAATAAAAGTTTTTAATATTTTACAATGAATTTGGTTTCGTATAATAGTGAACAGGCATGCTGACATTGAGGATGACTAGTGATGAAGCACTTTTAGTTTTTATATTCCATATTTCAGGTGCAGCTGTAGCAGGGTTACCATAGTGTTTTTTTACTTTCACGTTTCTCCATACCTACTCAGGTGGGAACAGTTCAGGACAACAATGAAGCCCATGCAGTACTACTGCTGCTTCTTCAGCCATGTCTGCAGTAGTTTTGCTCCCGTAAAAAATGCATCTGTTGCTCTAACTGTAGTTGTTTGCATTGATCCTGCCATCACAGCAGTGCAGATGAGCTTTGCTACAGGCATGAATACAGTGACCTACCACAGATACCAGTGTGATTACTGGTGTCAAGACTCTATCCTATTTGCTCCATGGTCAACACTGTGCCAATTTAAAAAAACAGAAACAAAAAAAACAAAAACAAAAGGAACTTTGAACATTTTTAATGTGTGATGGTCTATCTGCGATGTCAGCACCATCCCCTTTACAAGATTAACATGTGATTTTTGTATTTTATTTATTTTTGTTTTTTGCACAGTAAAGGTTTAAGTGACAGTTGAGCGAGGGAATACTGCTAGAAAAGGTTTGCTATAGCATTATATAGACTATTGTTGGAGAGCCGTCCCTAGGTCGAAGACATGCTTGTCTTCAGGTTGCCTTATTTTATTTACTGTAAAGAGGGAAAAGTTCCTTTCTTTCATAGTAGAATGCTATTTTTAAAGATAGTGATGATATTATTATACACTCTTTGAGAAACTGGAGATTCTCAGCTGAACTTTGTTACTTGAAAGCCTTTCCTGGGAGATGCTCCTTTATTAGATCATTATCGCAGTCATGTTTGAAATGTATAGTTTTTTTTGTTTGTTTGTTTTTTTTGCCTCGTCATTTTCCCTAAACTGGCCCAGGCCCAAGTTGTTTGGGATAGTCTGACAGGCCTGAAATGCAAAAATGGATGTTTGTTGCCAAAAAAAAGGAAAGCATATTGTGTGTTTAAACTTATGTCAAAATATTTTCCAGCCCATAGTAAATGGACTGACTTGAAAAATAAGTGTTTTGTTTGAAATTTGATGATGAATGTTTATGACCTATTCTTACCAAACTGGACTACTTCAGACTAAATGATTTTTTTTTTAACATCAACAAGTTTCATTGCACCAATATTATATAATGATATAATTCAAAAGAAAAATAACACCACACTTTGCTTTAACACTTCAATAGATCCATTAGTTTGTTAAAAGCTGCCATGTTTTTCTCTGTAAAAGGTTAACATGCGCATCAACAATAATTTATATAATCATTATATCTGTTCAATAACTGCATCGTCATGCTAGCATTAGCACTAGCAAAGTACTGCTCTGCTAAGGTGTACCATTTAGCTCTGTATTTCTCAACACAAGGTTCTTTTCTCAGGTGTGGGAGGACATGCTAATCTTAGGGGCCATGGAAAATCGGCCCATAGAAATGAATGGTGAGACTTATCCATCGATCTGCATGCGGATGTTATCTGGAAAAAAGGGTGTTTTATGAATATCTCAGTATACACCATATACAGTTAATGAAATGTTCTTTCATCGCAAATGACAATAAGCTGTTAATTTAGCTGCTAATATAAAGTTGTGCTCAAAAGTTTAAATACCAATTATTGTGAAACAAAGATGTTTACTCTTTTTAAATGATAATGGAAACATAAACTATCCAAATGACCCTGATCAAGAGTTTACATAGCCCCATAATTTTGGCCTGATAACATGCACACAAGTTGACCCCAAATGGTTTGGATTGCCATTAAAGGGAACCACCCTCCCATGTGATCTGTTTGCATGTAATCAGTGTGTATGGATGTAATGTCAGAGAGTTTAATGGCTCCTGAAGGATCTTTGCATCTCCCACTCATTACTGCACTGATATTTCTGTTTCCTGAGTCATGGAGGATGCAAAAGAACTCTCCAATGATCTTCAGAAAAAGGCTGAATTGTATAAAACAGCAAAATAACAAAATGTCTCCAAGAAAGTGAGAGAATGCCATCAGAAGTGTTCAAACAAGAAGTGGAAAATGAGGGATTCTGTTGAAACAAATTCTGCCAGGGTGTGTGAACTTTTGAGCACAACTGGAATGTGTTTTGCTTGTTCTTTAATATCTGAAAAAATGTTTACACAATGATTTAGTCACATTCACATTGCCTTCATAAAGAGATGCCAGCATAATTATATGTTGTCATATGGTCATCCATCCTGTTGTTGGTTACAGATGATGGAGACCACACAGGTTTTCCACTGACCCCCGTCACACCTTCAGGGCCTGAGATGAAAGACAGTCTCGTTCGTTTTCAGCAGGACTACAAAAAGAAGATGCAGCACTTTGTCCAGCAGTTTGCCCCTTCTTTTGGGGTAAGTGGTGATGGGGAGAAAAGCCTATATAAAATAGCACGACTGTTGCATTGTACACTTAAAAATTAATGTGTTCTCCAGGGAGATACACCTCAGTCTCCATACCCTCGACGGCAGAAAAAACCTGTAGTGCATTACCGCCTGCATAACAACTACAACATCTTCATCTCACTTTTAGAAGAAACTAGGTTTACCCCAAGTACTTCTGGACTCTGCTACAAATTTGGCTCGAGAACCTCAGAGGTCTGTGGAAAAGACTGAAAGTCTAGGAAGAAAATTTTATCAGAAATTAGTTCATTTTAAACAAATAATCATAAAAATGTGTTACTAAATTTCCTTCTTGCTCCTGCAGTGTCTGCGTGAGATCAGCAGCAAAATTACAGCAGGCAGTGCACGTAAAAGGGTGCGCTGTGCCGTTTCTTTTGAAGAAGACAGTCCTTCATCCAAGAGGCTTCAGCTGGATGGACAGTCCGCTCTGGAGAGGCGACTTAAAAGTGTGGCAGAGGATCGTGCAAACATAGGGAACCAGGACCAGGTCTAATTTTTTTTTTTACTCAGCAACACAGATGTTAGCTGTTACACACTGGGAGAAATGAAGCAATGGCTCTGGGGCATCTGTTGAGATACCAACTTCTGCAGAGTGTTGCAGAAGTCACAGATATGTCGACGACTACAAAGTAATCCATCTATGAGACAGCATTAACACTTCACAACCTGTAGGAGGCTTTTCCTAATCAAGAAGGTCTCCTTTTGTCTATGTGGTCTGGTCTTAAGGTCCAGTTGCAAAAGATGCCTTTAAGTGCTTTTTGGACCTAAGTCAGTCTGTGCAATCTCTCTGTGTAGACACATGCACTTTGAGTCCAACAGCTCTTGTTGGTTGTTAAGATTGAGTTTTAAATTCGAGGAGTCTGCAATGCTTTTCTCAAGGCCTCGGACAGACATCGTCCAAATGTTTTGCGTCCACATTTTAATAGGTTTTACATGCATATTTTCTACAATGCAGTAATAACTGGTACCTGCTGTTAAAACCCTGGTTTTCATTTTGTGGATTTGAAATGTTTGATGGCCAAAGTCATTTTTTTAATTTATTAGTGTGTGACAGTAAAAAGTATGTAATTTTGTTTTCATCTTAAATTTATTATTATGCTTTAAAGACAATTTAAAGTAAGACCTTAGATAATTTAAGTTAAGAGTAATGGCAAGTTTATGTCTTTAAACACTGAAAGAGATGTATTGTTTTCAAAACTTGGTGGGAAAGTAAACACGCGCTCTTTTTGTTTCAGCTTCTGCTTTTTCTTTGTTTTTCTTTTCTAATGTCTGCAATCTGGACGCCTAAATCCACTACATGTCTATTTCAGCCCATTTCTACTGTTGTTTTCAAAGATGGTCCTATCAATTCCTCCATATTCAATCAGATCAGCCCATGTTGACTCACCTGTTACTTTCCAATAACTTTAAAATAGCTGTCATTGTTTCAAAACCCTTCACTATGATCTCAGATCTTCCATTTTTTTATAGTAAGGTAATTGAAAAACTGGTGTTTTTTTTCACCAGCAAAATGACTGTTTAACACTAAACAGCTGCTATGATGTCTTCCAGTCTGATTTTAATTTGACAATATTTCAAGGTCTGGATTCAGTTTTAGTTTTACTGGGCCTTAGTAAAACTCAGGGTGCTGTATTTCATACATGTGACCACCATAAAGTTCTCAAAACACTAACGCAACTGGGTGGGCCTCTCTCAGTTCAATCAGTTCAAAATGTAGTCAGAGAGCAGTAAGTTCTTTGTGTCAATAGGTAACAATACATCTGAGCAAACAGGCATTATATTTGGAGTTCCCCAAGTTCAAATCCTGGGGCTTCCTCTGTTTAACATTAACACTGGCGCACTCCAGAAAGAACAACAAAGTTAGTTACCATATCTATGCAGACGACATGCACATTTATATTGTATCCCCAGGAAGCTGAGGGCCAGTACAGTTTTTGGTAAATGTGTTGTGGAGATGAAGGACTGGATATGCATAAATGTATTTTGTTGAACACAAACAAAAGTGAGGTGATTGTCTTTAGAGTCAAAAACAATTAATGGTCACCTCTCAGCTTCATTCTGTACACCAAAAATCCAGCAACCAGGCCGGAAATCTGTCATGAACTCAGACATTGAGGCAATGATGAACACAGCCTATCAACTTTAAGGATATATGAAGGTTAAAAGATCTGTCTCAGCAGATCATGCTTTTTCTTTTATGTTCCTCTTGATTATTGTAACAGCATTTTTAAAGATCTAAAAAAAATCAAGTAGACATTTGCAGCTTAACAATGCTTTTATCCTCACCAACACCTAGAAAGCTCTGAGGTCTTAACACTGGCTTAGCGTCTGTCAGATGGACTTTAAGGCTCTGTTTCAGATCTAAACCTCAGAATGGTTTAGGGCTAATATTCATCAGTGACCTCTTGACCCAGTATGAATGTACCCGACCCCTCAGGTCATCTGGATCTGGTCTATCGCCAGTTCCCAGAGTCATAACTAGACATGAAGCAGCTGCATTAGGCTTCTATGCCACACATGTCCCATGTAAAAACTCCCAGAAAGCCTCAGATCACTTGGAACACACTTTATCTAATTCCAAGTTAAAGACCCACCTGTTCTCTGCTGTTTTTACATTGTTTTTTTTATGTCCAAATCTACATCATTCCTTTTAAGCTTGACTGTGTAAACCTGATTGTTTTTAATTGGCTTTGTCTCGTTTCTGATTTTGAATAATGCTTTTTATTTTCTCCACCCTCGCTGTAATGCTTTTACAGTAATATTTTATGTAAAATAGTTTTAATTGTCTTGTGCATAAAATGCGCTATTCAATAAACTTGCCTTTCCCTAAACTGGACTCTTTGTTTCAGCTAAATACAGGAGCATCATAAGTCTGAAAACTACACAAATAAAAGTTACCTATGCTGCTGTAACAGTCCGTCTGGATCTTAACACTGCTTTTGACATGATTGACTGTAAGATCTTGTTTCAAAGATTTGAGCAATCTGTTGGGATCGAGGCGTTCTGCATATTCATCAGAGCATTTCTATTGCTATGTGGATGATGCTCAGCTTTACTTACCAATACATTTTGATGAAATAATTTACTCAAGACTAAAGACAAAGATCTGGGTGTGCCACAGGTTTCTTCTGTTAAATTCAATAAGAACTGAAGTCCATTTTTGGTCTCAAACATTGTTAAGATGTTCTACATACACATTCACAAGTGATTGGTTGCATCACACTGGCTTCGAGCACTGCTGTGACCTCAACAGGTAATTCAGATCTCTCCGGCCAGAGTCCTGACCAACACATCCAGGTTGCATCATATCTCTTCAGAATCAGCCTCAGCCATGTTTCGCTATCCTTATTATTCGAACATGCTTTTATTCTTCTCATCTCTCAAATCTTATTGTTTTTATAGTATTCTTTTATCGCTTTTATTTTGTAAAGTACTTTGGGTCAATCTTATGTGCTTGATATAGTGCTGTACAAAGTTAAATTAAGTTTGTTATGTATCACAATAAATCTTATCAACTGTTAAGATGTTTTTTTGTTTGTTTTAACAATAAGATTTTTTTTCTCTATGTCAAAAGTATGGCTGATAATATCAACTAGATCTGTTTAGGTGATGTTCAGGTGACCAATTATACAGTATGAAAGCTTTTAGGAGCTGATTTACATTAGTTTCCCTGTAATGTTGATTCAGCTAGAAAACCTGATTTATACAGAGCAGGTTTCCTTGTGACCAAACAAAGACTCACTTAAATAATTCATAGGCTGCTCTATAGGCCTCTGATTAAATCAGCTTTTATTTGTTCTATTTTATATTTACATTCCATGGAGTAAATAAAACAATGCTATGAATTTTATCTATGACCATTGATATGAAATGATATAAAAATGTAGTTCTGTCCATTGTGGGGAAATTGGTAACCAAGGCTGTCACTTAACACCTGCTTCACAGTGTTTATCAGTAACTATGCTCTGGCATGCCTCAGGGTTAATTCTCAACTATTATTACTTGTGAGGTCATTTTAAATGGCAGTGTGATTCAGCAGACAAAGCCCTGTAACATAAAGCCAACACACAGTCAAATAAACACAACAGGAAGTCTCAAGGTTGCCATAGAGAACAAAGCCGCCTGAGTCCACAACAGATTTTAATGTGATGAGGACCTGAAAGTGCCACCAGCTGAACAGCACTTCTGAGATTAAGCCAAATGGGTTGCAACACAAGCAGGAGCAACACTGTAGTGGAACCGTCTGAAAAACCAAAGGAAAGGCCGACTACTGCCACTTCCACCAAGGAGGCGTCTGAAGGAGAGATGGATGAAACAACAGAAACAGGAAAGGATGAAGAAGCAGAGGGCTCTAGCTCGGTACCACCAACTTAAATATGTTCTCCAAGTAAGACAAATTACCCTAAAGCTTCTCTCAAGAATGAAACACCTGACTTATTACTTGAATTTTCCCTTTTTATTCTCCTTTTGGTTCTATCAGTGAATGAGGATGTAGTGCCTCCCCATAAAGCAAGCAATTTATGACCGTTGCACGGGGTCACTTTGATACAGTCACCTCTGTAACTTGACTGCCATGCTTCCTCGAGGCCGCTTGACATGACAAATGGGTAGAGCGGTGACTGAGATGGGCTCTGTTGTGTCTGTGGCGCTGTATGTGCAGATTGGCCTGTCCGAGGGTGAAGGAGGGCCTGTCAGCGGGAGGAGGCGACGCTGCACTACTGTCCATCAACCTATGTGTCATCTTAGCCAGCCACACGGATTCGAGTACATCCACTTCTGAAGAAATCCATCTCTTCTCTTCATGTTCCAGAAACGATTCAATGATAAATGTGCAGCTTTAAATCATGAGTTGTGCTGTTGTTGTACCTGTGCTGCCTTTATGTGCTTATAGATTTTTGCACACACCCCTGTGGCATCCTTTGTCGAGTGTTTTCTTTCTTTCCCCACAGCCATTCACACACCTCTCTGTTCAGGACTGATAGTTGCAATACACGCTTTCAAACCCTTCCAAATGTGCTGCAGGCTGAAGCAGCAACGCTTTAAGATAGTCAGCTTATGTTTCGGCTGCAGGTATCTTACAGCTTTCAACCAGAACTAGAACGCAGGCTCTGCAAATCAGAAGTGGTCTCCTGGAGGACAATCGGAAACAGCAAGTTCTTCACAAAGCAAATAAACTCCTGCCAAGAGGTAGGTTGAAAAGATGTTTGCGGTTCTCGCCACCAGAGGGAGCAATCATACAGCAGGACACTTCCTTCGATCTCCACCAGGGGGCAGAAGTGATCTTCCCACGGTGCTGAGAGACATCAGAGACTGGCTCCATTTGCTGAAGACATTTAATCTAAAATATAGGTTGTAAGTTTATTACCAGCTAGTGAATGGAGCTGGAATGGAATAGCCATTTTACAAAGCCATATCAAAAATACCCATCTCCGAGGCAGTGGGAAATTACATGAAAATATTACCATTATACAAATGGAAAGTGTGATTGAATAATGTGCTGGAGAAGATAAATGAAAAGCACTTTGTTGGAAAACGTGGTACTAAATAGCTTTTTAATTTCAGTAGCGGGATAAAAGAAACGCATTTTTACCCCATTTCCACTGCCAATTGATTAGTGGATCCACACCTGCAGGTAGAGAGGGGGCCTTATCGTCTCATTATCAGTTAATTAATATGCGTGCACACATGCCAATTATCTTTCCTCTGCAATTCAACAGAAATGAGACATTGATGTTTTAATGGTGCTGGGATGGATAAGTCCTCTGTTGCTTTAAAGACAAGGCAGGCACATTGATTGACATAGCTGAGAAATGTTAGGGGGGACAATTGAATTAAGAGCAACCTGGAATGTTTGATTGCTGTATTATTACTCCTCAGCAGCAGGGCCATTTTCTGTCACTTTCTGAGGGCGGTAATCCTGATCTACAGTTTTTGATTAAGTCTCTTGTGAAAGATATAAAAAGGGCAAAGCTTATGGTGCCATATATGTATATATATACCAATGAGAATCCATTATGGATGCATTTTATTTGAAGGACATGCAGGATTACATTTTTCTGCTGCGCCATGACTATTAAAGGACCCAAGGCCATGCCAAGTGAAGCAAAAAACCAAGATGAAAGTTTTATTAATCATTATTTGGTTTAGAATAGTGTTTGCACCAAATTTATGTCCATGAGTCACAGGCAAGAGTTGAGTGCCAGTGAAAGAGGTAATATTATGGAAGGAAGCTCTATTGACATTTCTCATTTCTCCATAACTGCACTTGGTTCCACTCTGTGCTCAAGGCTGTTAGTGTTTATTTATTTATTTCTAAATCTGTGCTCTTTGAGCTTAAAATGCTCTAATATTTGGGATGATGATTTCCTGTTGATGTCTTGTCCACACTTAAAAACATCACAGGGGAAAAACTGGTCCTCTGTGATGTGCCAGAAAAGAAAAGAGGGT
Organism: Craterocephalus amniculus; assembly: GCA_036024015.1. NCBI lineage: Eukaryota > Metazoa > Chordata > Actinopteri > Atheriniformes > Atherinidae > Craterocephalus > Craterocephalus amniculus. Next base: position 276 of record JAVQJG010299629.1, on the reverse strand, counting down.
AAACAGAAAATGAGAGGGCAACTAAAAAGAATAAATCTGAGGCTCAATCTTCTCACACAGAATCGGTCCATTTATATGATATGTATAATGGGTTGCCACAAATATTCACAAGTGTTCTTATTTTCTTTCAGACTCTCTTTAAAGATGTATTCTTCACAGGGTATCTTTTGTGAATAAATGATCAGAAGCACAACAGCTCCGGTCTTTAATCTCACACTGGCCTTGAAGAATGTCACAGATTTCCACCGGGGGGGGGGGGGGGGGGGGGGGGGGGGG
>JAVQJG010299627.1:0-13574 GCA_036024015.1 Craterocephalus amniculus | reverse complement strand
GACTGTTGGCATTTATTGTAATAAAAGAGAGGAAAATCGGGAAGAGAAACAAGCGGTTCATGTCGTCATTCCTCCTCAATTTTCACCTGTTAATTCCAGGTCGTCGGAAGAGAGTGGGCGAAAGACAAATTCTATTGTTGCTGTGGCCCAACCTGAGTGGGGACCCGTAACACATACAAACCCCAAACTCCTCAACAGATGTAAAAGAGTCAGAACATCATACATTTTAATATGTTCAGTTATTATTGTTGAAAGTGGTTCTACAAGCTTTTAAAACATGGGGTGTACTAAATGTTTTCTGATACTGCTTTTATACTTTGGTTCTGTTTTCATTGAAGAATAATAACAGTTAACATCATATGTCAATGTTTATCTGAAGTTGTTTTTAGCTTGCTGCAAGCTCTGCCAATGGCACAATGATTCTATTTAGCCTTGATATTTAGAAATGAAGGTGGCTGATAACATGAACAAAGCAAGATGCTTAATTTTTTGATATACTTTAAATGTCAAGGTTATGTCTTTCACAACAATGCTATTCTGATCATGTTGCAGACTGAGGAATAAAGACATCTTAAATACAGTTTCTGTTATCCCTGTCATTATGTAAAGACTCTAAATGTGCAACACTTGCCATCAAAGACTGTGAATACAAGCATGTAAGCACAGCTGGAGTTAAAAGAAGCTGTTTAAAGATTAACATGAATTTGATGGTGTCACTGCACACAGTTTATTTTCCCTGATTTTCTTTTACACAAAATATTAACATATCAGGTAAAGCTGGAATTAAATTCTTGGAATGTAAACAAAACAAACAAGAGGCAAAGGCAATGTGTGTCCTTGAAAGATATTTTAAGGAGCCTCAGTTGAAAAGGTTTTGCTCCAAAAAGGAAAATTTTTTTTAGTAACTACTAAAATTATTTTGGATACTAAAATGAATGAAAAACACTGAGGTCGCACATTGGTTGGCTTAGTACCCCAAAACTTTGTTCAGTTTAATTCGTTAAGTCCATACTGTATGTGTGTGTTAACAGTTGACAGTTAATGACAAACATATGATTATAACTCCACATATGTTTCTAATTCCATCAGCTGAACAACTTATTAGACCCAAGTTTTAATTAGTTGTTGTAAAATGTGCGGACAAACAAGATCTCAGGCTGAGAAAGTGCTTTCCCTCACAGCTGGTCAAAGAGCAAATCCATAGGAGGATTTTCACCAGATCTGACTCACTGCAAGTCATTTCAGCAGGGTGCTGTGGGTAGCAGGCACGGCAATTCTCCTCATGTCTGTGCTGAATGATTTCCAAATTATTTATCTAGTAGCAAGAGGCAGTTCTGCGGGGCTTCACCCATGGGTGGAATGTAAAAGGGGATCATCCACAGAGGCCGCATTTGTTTGGGATGTTTCAAGTGTCCCCTGATTGTTTGTCAGGGGACAACAAGCCACTGCAGGTGAAGATTACCTACAGCATGAGACAGTGGGGTTACAGGGTTGCCAACTACAAGGATGCCAACATCTCACAGATGTGTTATTTTTTTGCCTCTATCATTTTCTTTCCCACAGTCTAGGTAAACAACACTTCCATATTTATTGAGAGGCTTTGGTTTTTGAAGCAGCTTTATATGAAATTGCACTTTAGGCAACGTGTTGGAAATGAAATCTCACCGCGTATATCATTGTGTACTATTGTGTTTCTGTCAAACGGCACACAGAAAATCATCTCACAGATCTTCCCTTTGAAATGCAAACTGCAGTAATATTTAATTTAATATGAAATGCATTAAGTATAGATAGAAATGTGACTCTACTTGTCCCCGCGCTCGAAGCAATTGCAGGACGATTTGCGCATGTGAAGGAATCATATCTGCTATTATTAAGAGAGTCACTTCTTTTGCTAATGATTTAACGCACCATGTTGGTAATTTAGATGCTCAGTCTCTTGTATGTAGTGTGGGTGTGCAGCGAAGGAAAAACCTGGAGGGCTTATCATGGGCCTTTCCTCATTAAAAAATACACTTAATCTCGCAATAACATAGCAACATGAAGCACCTTGAAGAGCATCAGGCAATTCCCCACTTTTTTTATCTTGGAAAAACTCATATGTAGATGCATTAAGATTAAGAAATGGACCCCCCCCCCGCCAATTCAAAACTAAAAGACATTTCATCTTTGAAAACACGAGACCCATTTAATTGCGCCACACAATTATAGTGTGCCCTGTGAATTTATTAAAAGAAGCTCTCTGATTGGATCATTTACACTTTTTTCCCACCAAGTTCAGCTGTTTAAAACATTGGGAGGAAAAAGTTGGACTACAAGAAAAGATGAACGCTGGAGTCTGAGAGAAACATTTACAATGATCACAGTTAAAATGAGTTCCAAGGTTCCCATTTGTGTTCGTGTGAAACAGTTATGTCGAGATTCTTGTAAAAAAAATGGAAAACATATATAGACTCCACATGATTATTATGCAATTGGGACACGTGAGTTTAAACTGCTCTAGCACTGCCGAGAGGGACAGACTGCGTTTTAATGTTTTAGCACCACAGAGACAGACACTGTGTCCCAGTTCAGTTTTTGGATTCCCCAATGTCCGCATTTCTAGATCAAGTACTGTCCAGCAGGCCATCGTGATTCACAGGCTGTCCCAAATGTATCAGAAGAAACATAAGAAGTTATCAGAGCCTTGAGAAAATATTTGGCTTACTCTTTTGTAATACATGGTATCCTAAACTTTGCTTCATTAAACCAGCATAGGTTCATTGATTACTATTATGTCTCACAGTTCAAATAGTAATAAAGAAAATGTGACTGTAGATTGGAAATAATGAAAAACACTGATAACTTTCTGTAAAGTTGTGATGCCATCTGTATGGATGAGATATACCTTTATATGTCCTTGTACACTTGCAAAAATCACCATCCAGTGTGTTCCCCATAGTGTGTGACTGTGTTTAAGTCAGAGAAAAAGCAAGACACTATAGAATGAGAAGTGCTGGAAGCTGTGTAACAAGGCTAGAAAAAGGGTGCCACATATAAATGCAGTCCATTACCATTTAGTTAAAGGCATATTTCTGCCCTCTGGTGAGGAAGCTATCAGAATGGGAGGAAGAAATGCATATTTTTTTCTAAAACTTAAGCACTTCAACACTGGAACATTCTGCAGTGGTTTGGGCAAATGCTGTATTACAGATTTTTAACACTTAGCCACTGTTGACACTTTTATTTAACATCTTGCTGCATTTTCTTGGCTGCAGAGTGTTTGTTTCAACAAGGTCGACGGTCTGCGCGACAGACCATATTAAGCCAGCCCAGTCCTTCCAACCATATGATCAGAAACAACTTTATCTCAAATTCCACAAATACACCTTCTGCTGAAACTGCGAGGAAATGTGTGAGTTTTAAATTGTTTTAGATGCCAAAAAAAATAATAATAATAATTAAGCCTTCTGCTTAGCTTGGTTACTCTGTCAGAAATCCTCCATGCTTCTCTGAACCAAGAGCGTTCTGACTTTCTGACTTTAATCAGTAAGTCACATAACTTCCCCTAAAAATATTCATAAAAAAAAGATTAACTCAATCTATTAAAGAACCATTTCAGAATAAACTTAAATCTAGCTTCGGTGCTAACTTTAAGAAATGTCATTGTCTTCATGGAGCAACAACTGGGTCTCATGTTATATGTTTCCGCTCTCATTCCCATTTGTATAAAGAAAAGGCTTGAATAAAGATACAAATGTTACTAACGCACGTCCATCCTGTGGGATGGAGACCAATTTCCACATGTTGCTGCATGATCACATTGTTTAAAGGTGGTGGATAAAGCACTGAAAAAATGTAACTGAATAAAAATTTATTTTCTTTGCTTAATTTCTACACAAGTAAAATTACCTGTCTAAAAAAACTACATGAGTAAAAGTAAGAAAAAAGTACTTTAAAATGTAATTTAAGTAAAAGTGTAGTTCCTTTAATAAGCGATATGAAGCCACATTTTCAACCTGTTGTATAAATGTGTAATATTCACGAATTAATTTTGACACCCTCCACTTATTCCATGTTTGTGCAACATAAATGATCAAATTTACGTCCTGGGGTCTCGAAAATTAGGGCAATGGGGACCTTTAATAAGGGATGGTTTTAGCTGAACAATATTAAAAGTATCTTTGCTTTGTTTAAATTCTACTCAAGTAAGAATACCCATCTAATTATCTACCCAAGCAAAGTACCCATCTAAAAATTTGTTAAAAGTAAAATTACTTGTTTAAAAAAACTTAGAGAATTACAATTACTCACAAAAGCTATAATTTATTGCTTTTCATACCTGTTGTTTACCTGCAATATCTTTCTACATGCTATAACAAATGATGAGACAATGGACTAGAGGTAGGGGGTGACATCACTTATGAAATAATCCTTAAATGTAAGACCTATCACACAACCTTTGTTGCAATCTGTTTAATTTCCCTCTTTGTTTTCTCTCACAAATGAGGTAAAAGCATGTTGTAAAGTTGAAAATGAAAATGCAATGTTAAGTCAGTTAAGTCATTAAATTACCTGTGTTATTCCTAAGCTGTTTAATGAGATCAGTGGCTGCAGTGAGCTCATCCGGTTAGTGAAGCACATACTTCAGCCTGGCTGTTTGGTCCCTTGTAAGACACACTCTAAATAGGATTACAGTCTCTGAAGTGGAACACATATTTAACAATAACCTTAATACACACCAGCTACACTCAACATAAATGTTCAAGGGTTGGATTTTCTGGCGCTGTCAAACCAAACTTGCCTCCAGGTTGGATCCCATTGCTCCAAAGGAACGATGTGAGTGTTCACGAAGCTTATAACTCTGGTCTGCTATCTCACAGCTGCAAGCTACAGAGCTAATGAACACTGCAACGTAAAACACAAGTTGAAATCTCCAGAAACTGAAATACTTGGAAGGCTCTGGGGAAAGAACTCCAAGGGCAGCCTGCTCACAACTGCTGTGCAAACATAGCTGCTGTCTCCAGGGAGCTCCTATCCCACACAATGAGGTCTGACCATGCACAGAAGACCCGCAGAGAAGCGGTGGCTGCAGCATTTCTAACTGTAGGAGATGGATAATGCTAAAGCAAGCCACCCCAAGAACTCAAATCAAATAGGAGTTGCAAAAGCACAAAAAAATGGGGCATCCACACCATTAGCAGTCTCAAAAAGTAGAAAAAAAGATCCAGCACCCACAATGGATAAGATGAAACTAACTTATATAATATTGCAAAGGAAATACAGTAACAAGAAAGTGGACATAATGCACAAAAACTTTTAACAAAACACAGATTTTTTCTGTAGGCAATGAACACACGTTCATTGAGTCAGTTACAAAACAGTTTTTGTGCTAGATATGTCCGTCATGTTTGCCTTGACCTGCTTGGTTTCAAACCCCTGCCTTTGTTTAAATGGCTGACATTACTAATTCACACATAGGCTTCTCTGTGCTGTGTCATTGTTAGTACAGCAGGACAGGAACTCATTGTGTTCATGGTTGTTTGCTGGAGACAGCTATCTAAAGTCCTAAATGGGGAAAGTGGTGGGATCCACAGAGAGACAGCTCTGCTGTGAACACAGACCAATGAAGCAAAACAGTGCAGTAAAAGCAGCTAAAACCATTAAAACAAGTGCAAGGTCTGGGGTTACCACCCAGTGGGTTTGGCACTATAAATACATTTTAATATACTACGTCAATAAAAGTAGCAATTACAAAAAATAAAAACAAAAATATATTCAAAGGAAATTTTCTCCAAGGGGAGAATACATTTGCAAACACCTAAACAAGCCTGTTATTCTGGGAGCTATAATTATGCTGTAATTGACAATATCCTAAAGAAATTTGACTTAACATTATTTTACTCAGGAGACCTAGTTTTTTTACAATTCACACCTTCCTGTTTGCCCCACTATAGTTGAACATCAGAGCAGCCAAGGAGATAAACACCTACCCCTGGGCTTTACAAAGGAAGTCTTATAGCAATAATAAGGATTGCCCTCATTCCAAACTGAAGGCTGAGAAAGAGGCAGGACGAGGATATTACAGACTGTAATTATCTGGTCACTGTGACTTTAATAGTTGATCAGAAGTTCACTGAAGCTGGCCTCTCGTGTTGCTCCGCATGTGCTTGGAGGGCTGCTGGCTCTGTGCAAAATCATCCTTATGTCTGTCATTATAGACTTTTTCACATAGACTAGGGGGGGTAGTTCTCATATAATGTAGTTCCCATACACAACCACTGCAGACAAACAGCTATAACAATGATGTTGAGGAGAGAAGGAACACCATTATGACACATTTATAAACCAAAATGTGTGTACTCCAAACCAGTCAGTAAAGCATATTTAGAATGCAGAGCTAGCAGGTCTTATACATGTAATTATACAGTATACTATAACACATGTTTTACATGCTGATCCCTTTGATTCAAACATCTGCATGAATTTTGGAACATTTCCAAAGAATATGCCTCATTCTGTGAGGCTTTGCTAAGAGGGCAGACATAAATCTGATTATTCATAAGATACACCTCAGTGTACCAATGAGTGCCCTTTGTGCTGGAAGAGCAATGCCTTACTGGAATTAGACCTGACAGGGTTATTTCATTTGGGTTTTGTGGGTGGACTAATAAAGAGGGAGCAGGATGAAATTAATAGAGGAGATTCTTTCTTTCAGATATATACAGCAGAATTTCCATTAGCATAAGAGGAGATGAGAAAAAGTGAGAGGTATTCTGCAGTAATGGAGCTGCCTTTGCCACTTATTCAGAAATTGTTCTTTTTCAAAAAGTTCTTTTAAGTCTTCCCTGATTCTCGCTGCTGCATGATTTGACGCGATTAGGTAATTGGTGTCATAGTGAGAGAGGCACCGCGGATATCAATGTATTAGTCTGAATTCCAGCTGAGAAGGGAAGATAAGTTGCCTAAAAGAGTAGGTTACATCTCAACATGGTGTAAAATGGTGTATATTATTAACAATCCATGTGTCTGGCTGTCAAGAAAATACATTCATGCACCAGGTCAATGTTTCCCAGTATGTTTTTTTTTTTAATTGCATTTTATCTTATTAAATTAATTAATCTATCCATTAATCTATTTTGCCTAAACTTCATCACAACTTAAGCAAAAAAAGAAAAACTACTGCCAGCATGATAAAGAACAGTGGAGTTTGCTCTAACCTCCACAGTCATACAGTCATAATGTGCAAAGGCAGATGTATTTAGCATAGAATGAGAAAAATGTTTGTAAATGTTAAAAGATATTTGTAGCCAATCAGACCCTAATTTGACTTGTGGGTCATAGAGGTGTACTGCACCACTACTAAGAAGTCATCATTAATGCCTTTTCACAGCGCACAGTCCTCTGGATTTCAAAAAGGACGATCTATATACATCTTCAGGTGCAAGATAGGGATGCAAACAATTAATCAATCATCAATTAATCATTGATAACAAATTACTTGATTAAAATAAATTAATTGCAATGAATCGCATTTTAAGGTCGTAATTCCTCACCTGCCCACATGAGGGTGCGCTTGATGCCAGAAGTCCTTGATGCACATGAAGGAACACAGGAGAAGCTGCCCTCTGACCTTAGACATAATAATTTAATTCATTGTACATTCATTGCATGAAGCTATGGTGGCAGACTGGGGGGTAGCGCGGGCCATGTATTCTCAGCCTATTGGCAACTATTGGTGGAGAATGTCTGCCGCTGCCACCGTAGCGACAATAAATATCAAAAAAGAGTTCCAGAGTGTTACACAGCATGAGGGTAAGTAGAAAATGAAGGCACATCGTTCCGAGGGTGAAGTATTCCTTTCCAAAAGAAAATATTGACTGAAACAATACCTTGATCAATTTTTGTATATAATAATAACAGGAAATTCTTAAATTAATTGGATTTTTTTAAGGTCATCCATTTTAGCGAATGGAAAAAACAATGTGCAGTGTAAATAGCTCTAACTGAATGTTTGGCGGAAGCAGCAGCTAGTTAAAAACAAGGCAAAACCTGCCATCTCACCCTGAGAAGCCTGTGAGTATTAGACAGAGGGACCAACAATCTCCTGAAACAACTCTATTTTCTACCACTAACACAACCAGAGCCACTCCCGAGATATGATGATTCCCACCAAAACAGCCTCATCTGTGACTTTAGAGCACTAGAAGTACCTTGGCATATGGAAGCTTAGGTTATCTAAACACTGAATCTCATTTAAAAACACACTTGTACCCCCCGGCCTTTAACCCGGTGTGAGATGCCGATAGTGATCTCATTTGTTTCTTGGACTCCTTATTTTTGTTTTCTTGCTATTTTATCTTGTGTTTGTTGTTTTTTGGCTGTATTCCTTTACCTTTCTTCCTTTAATTCAGTGTTTCACTGGGCTGCACATGGGTGAGCATTGTTTTAAAGTGCTTTACAAATAAAGTGTATTGCATGGTATCCTGTTCTTTTTTCTTTCTTTTTTTTTTAACAGAATCAAGTGAAAATTTGTCTTTTGACACCACTTTGAAAACTTCAATTGGTTCACTGTGAAAAACCTATAGAAAGAAAAATAATTGGACAAACTAATACATATAAAAAAACCCTTACGGTTATGAGCCAGCAGTAAAATCACTTCTACGAATCTGAATAAGATGTGCACCATTTCTGATAAATCCTTTGAATAAACACAGTCAGAATAAAGTGTAAGAAAAAAATATGGTCTATATAAACTGACTGACACAGGAGTTATAGCCTAAATACATATCTGAGGAAACATGGTTTTGTTTCTACTGCTGAAAACAGAGCATAAAAATAACAGGAAATAAAATTCCGCCCCAGGTATGTCCTGACAAAACCACAGGTGGTATACAGGATGCAAACCTCACGTAGTTGTGCTGCATATTCAAGCCAGACAGTGTACTGTATGTACATAAATAGATTAATTCTACATTCATTTATACATGTATTCACGTATTCCTAGAGAATCATCGGTAGGCAGAAAGTATTTTTCACTGCAGTTGTGCACTGACATATCATGCACATAGTATGTGACAATAGCTTGTTTAATTGTGTTTTGATCATTGGGTTCTTGAGAGTTAAAAAAAAACATTTTGCTGGACAGTAAATGTACATAACCCGTATTGACCAGGGCTTTCTTTTTGCCCAACATTTGCAGCTAAGAGTGTGCTACTGTACACATTTTTCATTTCATCTCCTATTCGTGAGGAGAGCGTTTCATCACTTATTTAGCTTGTCTCTGATTCAGCATCTGTCCATCTCGCTGTGTCTCTTCATCGTTCTCTCCGGGTGTGCTTGCAAGTTTCAGTGTGTGCTTTGGAGCAGCTGTTATTCAAAAAGTTGTCTTTCATTTAGTCGATTTTTTTTATTCATTAATTTATCTGTTCAGTGTTGCTTAGACACTTGTCCTTCTCTGGTTGAAGAATTTCTTTTTCACTACAGTTTGAACAATAGAAAATGTTTCCCCATGACTCTTGGCCCAGACTGTCTCATTTATTGGTAGGTTTCAACATAGCAGGAGAATTAACTATGCAGCAATGAAAACTTAAAGGAGGACAAACGCTGCCAAATATACAAAAAAAAGCTTTAATTAAAGTCAATATTTCATACTAGTATAGTTCATGTGATGGATTTTATGAATGCAGTTTTGCTATAATGCATTATATGTGTTACTGTCTTTTTTTTTCTTTTCTGTGTAAGAGACAAAACTCCACTACAGCAAATCAAAATCATTAATAGTAAGTTGCTCATGGCTCCAGCCGATTTCTTGAGAAGTTACAAAATGTCCCTGTGAGTGTTTGTGTTTTTTATGCGGTGCTCAGTGCAATGTGCTCTGCATATTTCCCTGCTTGGCTCACCTTTCTCAGGCACAAGCCTGAGCGTTAGCGATGCAGAGCGTCACCTTCAAAATGGGTGTCAGCTTTGCAGCAGAAACTATAATAGTGCTCCTTACTGCAGTGGCTCTGTTGAGCAGTTAGAATAAATTGGGAGCAATAACTCTCAGGTTGTTTCCTGATTTAGAGGATGGAATGATATTGTCATTGAGTCATGGTAAATGGACTGCACTTACAGAGAGGTTTATGAGTTTTATTAGCCACATGAACAAACCATGTTCAGTCACAACCAGATTCCCAACAGGCTAAAAGTTTGATCAAGTGTATTTCTCAGATAAACACACATACACACTTTGTATATAAATACAAGTTTTGGTATCCTACTGAAGAATTTCAAAAGGCTCCAAACAGCTTAAAAAAGCAGTCAGGTGGTTGGAGAGGAAGACTTGAGGAAATGCAGGCAACAATTTTCATAGTGCTGAATCAGTAAATAGCTTCTGAATTCTGATCAAAAAGACGAATTGGGATTAATTGTTCAGTTTTAATAGTTTGTTCCATATCAGTCTCTGTGTGTGCAAGAATAACATCTACAGGTACTACTCAGAAAATTAGAACATGCTGGAAAAGCTGTCCATGCCCTTTATTCAGGCATTTCAACATAAAAGGTGAAACCAATACATTTTATGTACTGAGTAAAGATCCAGGAGTTTACTTTCAGAGGCCTGAAATTTTTTTATTCAAAATCTATTTTTTATTAATTTCAGACAATATTCAAATTTTTTTTGTTTTTTAATTTGATGTTTTCTAAAGCTGCAAATCGTAGTCAGAGAAAATATAAAGAAACAAAAGCCGAAAAATATTAATTTGCATACTATTTCTCTATATATGTATGTTTCATCTTTGAAGTTAAGTTACTTAAGTTCACTTAACTTCAAGATTAAATGTGCCGACAAATAGTATGAAAATCTGTATATTTCAGCTTTTATTTAGTTTGTATTTTGCTTATTAGGATTTGCAGCTTTAGAAAACCTCAAATTGAAAACCTCAGAAAATTAGAATATTCCTTAAAATCAATAAAAATTGGATTTTAAATACAAAATTGTTAGGAAAGTAAAGTCCTGGATCTTTACTTAATACATACAATGTATTGGTTTCACCTTTTATGTTGATTCGCCAGAATAAAACAACTTTTAAAGCATATTCTAATTTTCCAATAGCACCTGTGTATTACAAAGTTCAGTTGGAAAGGAACAACATGAACAATATGTTGGTCTGTGAATGTTTACCATCATTGCTTGGTACACCATACATTTTGGTTATTATCACATTCTTTTTAGTCTAAAATTAATATATTTTTCTTATATAAGCACTTTAAGGATCCAATGCACATTAAGGATCTCCAATTCCAAATAAATAATTTATTTTTGTAAGGACAAACTGCAGAAAATTAAACATAACTTCTACAGCTGTGGCATAGAAGAAGTCTAAGAACTTTGTAAACTTGGTAGGCCTCAGAGAGCGCTTAACTGAACTTAAATAATTAAATTGTTCATGGATTTGAATAAATGAGTTCATTATTTATGATATTAGGCTGGATAAGAAATCATTCAGTCATGCTAACGGATGCAGCAAAGATTTGCTCTCTGTAACACTTTACAAAATGATCATGTCTTGAATTAGTCCAGTCAAGTACATTTCAATACCGCTGCACACTAATTGCATTAATCATGTACAATCAACACATTATAACGCTGCTAACGTGTCAAGAGTTTAAGCCCACTCAAAGTACATTAGTGATGTGGAAATATACTAAACTGGCTATGCTTACTAATTGGCTGACTAACAAAGCATAAGAACAACAGTTCAGGATTTAATCATGCTTGTTGGGTCCTGTGTTTCAGGAAGTTCTGGGAACTGTTGCACCTGGATGATTTTGTTATATTCTTCCATATTGATCGACACAAATATCGCTGCTGTGACCAGCAGCTGCGGCGCATCGTCTGTGCCACAGCACAAACACTGCAGAAAAACAGAAAATGACCTCAGAGTACAGGGATCTGGATTGTAAGATGGCGACATCGTCCCAAGCTGTTGCTCTCAGAAAGGTTTATTTAACAGCATAGCGACTGTGGAAACATTTAACTCCTAACCATGTGCAGTTTACTCACCCAAAGCTTTACCAGTCTTTTATCATTTTTCATGCTCCTTCTTCGTCATCCAGTCAGTGCATTGAATTCAGCTCTCCCATTGCATGCCCTTGCAATCAAAAAAGGTAGTTATTAGACTTGTTGTCCATCTTGTTTGTCATGCAGCACCTTGTTCTCTAGAAAGCCCAGAATATCTTGCCATGGCAGGCTCAGACACACACCCACACAGCACCCTGCAAGGATCTGCTCATTTTTGCTGTTTATGGAGGCAGGGGATATCTGAGGCTAGATTCATATCAAAGCTTCATTCATCTTTTTCAATTAATAATTCTACTTTACACTGGGTGATCTGAGTCTGTAAGTTAATTGTCCAGCGTGGCAGCTGGTGGAATGTTTCTGATTATATCCTTATTAGCATTTGCTGCCAAACAAACCCTTTCAAACCAGCCAAACAGCTAGACTCTGAAGCTATAATGGCAGAAATATTAAGAACGAAACTGTATCTCACTGGAAACTTGTAAAACTGCAGCTTGTCATCTGTGAGATCAGGTGAGATTTTCTTTTTTCTTTGTCATGTCCCTCTTAATACTTGTGGTATCAAAAGATAAGCATATAATGTATTCATGTATGATCCATGAGTAATCACACAGCATCAGATGCAGACATAGAGCCGGTATTAATTTTACATACAAGGGCCCTCATTTGCCATGCACCACATGATCACACAATATTAAGTAAATTAGAGCATACCCATGAAAAGTTTTAAATTCACAAACTTCTTCTAATACTTAGTAAGATGGGTAAAAAATACTGCTTTGACCGTGCTCAGGTTTTTGGAATTACAGCAGTCTTAACATTTTGCATATGTGCCGCCATGAATCTAAACGATTATTATTCAGTAATCATGTTTATTCAGAAACAGACGTGTAGCCTCTGACAGGCTATAAATGATAATCATTCATCTGGTGTTTTCTACTGATTTTTTAAACCTTGTGCTCTACTGTGAGCACGTCTTTAGAGAACCGATCTGCTTGAGAGCACAGAGTGACATCTGATCAGATGTTACTTCCTAAAATAGATTTTCTTAGTAATTCAACACCCATATTACAGAGTTATTCTAAATGTAAACAGACTATATTGGTTTTTGTTCACTGACATGATGTAAGAGACACCCCCCTCTGTTCAATTTTAGTTTTAACCTTCTCTTTTAATTGCAAACACCACATGTAACATCCCTTCAAAGTTTGGGGGAGGGGGGGGGGGTGCTGAGGGTGCCCCTGTCTCTGTGGTTGGCCCCGGGGGCGGGGCGGGCCGGGCGGTGTGTCGCCTCGGCCCGGGGCGTTGGCGGGCTGTCCCGGGGGGCTAGGCTGCTGGTCGGGGGGGCAGTTGGTAACAAAAAGGGGTTGGGAGTGGGGGGGGCCGGGTTCGTGTCTCCTCTCGTCCTGGGTGGGTTTGTCCCCCCAGGGCATCAGGTGGCGGGCTAATGGTGTATGTGTGAGAGGATGGAGAGAGTGTGTGTGTGTGTGTGTGTGAGTGTGGGTGTAGAGTGTGTGTGCGTGTGTGTGTGTGT
>JAVQJG010299593.1:0-13438 GCA_036024015.1 Craterocephalus amniculus | reverse complement strand
CCCCCCCCCCCCCCCCAGGGGTTTGTATCATACTTGGGACCGCTGCAGACACAGTGATGTCATCAGCTCTGTTGTTGCTAGGCTAGAAACACAGCATCATAACACATTCACTGCGATCTCTGGAGACTCCATCGTCTCCCTCTGCAACAGTTTGTCAGCTGCTCCATCAGAGACAATAAGATGCTGGACTTTTTTTTTTTTTTAATGCACATATTTAAGATGCAGACAGCATCTCTGCCCGATCTTTTAGGAAGATCAGCCCAAAATCTGGTTCTTTTCACTTCCACCTACAAACCCAAAACTAATGACGCTGAAGATGTTCTGAGAAGATGTTTTGATGACTAGGACTAGAATTTCTGGAACAGAGATGAAATCAATGCCAAAACTGAAACATGACAGCATCATCTCAACAAGAAGAGTGAGGCACTTCCCCAATAACAAGCCCTGGCTCACCAGTCACCTGAAAGGATACTAAACATAAAAAAGACAAAAATCCAGGAGGGAGGCGGGGAGTTATTGAAAACAACTTGAAGATTATGAAATACAAGGAAGATTTATGGAAGACGACGGCGCTATCAGAATGGCCTGAAGGATGTATGGTGAGGAATGAAAAAGTCTGGACAAAGATACTGAGAACAAAGTTTAGTATCCTTCCCCTCCTGCCTCCAGACCAACAGACCACACACCCTCCATGACTGTGCAGCTTTCCTGTCCCTTTCCACCCTGCAGCTCTGTTATGGCCCTAAACATCTTCATCTTCCTCAAGATCTGAACATAAAATCTCACCTGACACAAATGACTAAAGATTCATCGCACAAAGGGTAATTTTTTCAACCTGGACCTATTTTCTATCATGAAATACGATGATTTACTCACCCAGACAGTTTTGGTGTAACTTGAATTCCTTCAGGAGATATTTAGGTCCTCTCGCGATCAGCGTATATCCAATATAATGGGAGTAAACAGGGCCACCAAACTCCTCCATTTTACCAATGTTTAGAGGATCTAAATATCTCCCGAAGGAATTTGAGTTACACCAAAACTGTCTGGGTGAGTAAATGATCGTATATCACGCTAGAAAATAAGTCGAGTTTGGAAAAAAAAAAAACTTATCCTTTAACATCTTACATCATGAAAGTCCTTGAGAGGCTGTTTATGGCTACAATTCAGTAAGCAAGTGAACACTTCTCAGGACCCGCTACAGTCTGCTTATCATAACGCGCCTGGGGTTGAATACGCCATCATACCTGCTTCAGTGAGCCCACTCTCATCTGAACTAATCAGGGAGCACTTTGAGGATCATGTTCTTTCTCAAGTGCTTTAATTGGATTTAGCCTGCTCTGTGATCAAGAAGGCTGGTTCTGCGCTAGAGATAACTCTGGAGCCACAAGAGCATCAGTGAGAGAGTTCTTAAACTTCAAATCAAGACAAAAAGGTACCAGAGATCACTCCAGTCATCATTCTACAGAACAAATCCCTTCATTTTCTAATCATAAAAATAAAAAAATAGTTTCACATTGGAACCACTAAAACACCAGTGTTAAGATGATTCAAAGTAATCTTTTAGTTGAATCCGTCCTGGATCTCCTAGAACTAATAGTAGTGTCCAGTGGTGAAACATAATGTACATAAATATCCCTTATTTTGCCACCATCCCTCCAACATTAGGAAAAATCTGTCTGTTGGTGCTTAGGCCTGCTGTATGAGTCTTTGCAGAAAAACTGTAAGGTAGCTAGAAAGATAAAGTGACACCATTTACAATAGTGAACATGCTGCAGCAGCTGGTTTTGCAGATCGGCCAATAATAACTTCACATTCTGTGTTGGGCATTACATTTTTTATTGTCTGAAGGAGATTTTTCCAACCATCATATACAGTGAGTGTACATACTGTACAATTTTCTACACCATTCAAGGAAAAGTAGGGATTAAATATCGTTTACATTTGAGTAAAACATTTTGAAGACCTTTCAGCCCCTATTTGCACACACACAGACGGATGCTGAGCTAACATTTGCAGGCCTTATAGATTTTGCCAGCAGTGGTATTGACAGGAGAGTCAATAAGCCAGCAGGGTAAAGATGAACCTAACCTTACTATTCACTTAACATTGACTCCAGTTGAATCTCCTGGACAACGCAGTGAAAAGAGCATGGCACATGAAAACATGAAACTGCCTGCATTTCATGATGCTTGGGGTTTTCATCTCAGTGTCTTTTCAGTGCGATTTATAAATTGTATTCTGGCAGATATTTGTAAATAAACTGAAATTTATAAGCTTTCTAAATTTCTGACCTTTTAAGTTTATTAATAAATAAATATAAATCAATCAATTTATTACAATTTTATTAAGGGTGAATGAGTTCATTGTAATTCTTTAGTTTCACTGGGACTCAGAAATAACTCAGAAGATAAGACAAGCGGTAATATTCAGTCATATACAGCCAAGAAGGCCATTTTCTTTCATTTGTGGATAAAATGCTCTACTTTTCAAGATAAGATGTAGTCCTTTTTTCTCTTAAATTCAAGGAGAATATAATTTGTTACTGGATTACAGCTGAACTCTAAATCTAGACTACTTGAAGCCTGAAACTACTCAGAGTTCATCAGCTGAAGAACGGCAGGCCAATAATGCAATGTCAACCTGACTGTTGTTCATCAGTTTTTTCTGGCAAACAACTGTGACTCCATGGTGACTAAACTACAGTCCTGGGTATCGGTTCAGTTCAAGACTCTGCTGTCTGGTTTATTCTCAACACAACATTTAAGTTGGAACCATGGCACCATAACATCTCAAATATAAAACCCTGTTTCATTTTCAAAGATATTTCTTACTTCGATTCTGGAAGATATCTCATCATTGTTATTGTTACTTGATTTTCCTGGTGTGGTGGTAAATCTACTGGAACAGAACCCACGTCCAGCACAATGAATGGACTTTCCAAGCAAATAAACTAGGATTTGAATCAGAAGAACTTATGTAAGTAGATTCTCAGTCTGGACATAAGCTTTTCTGAGATGGACAGAGAGGCAGTGAATACACACTCTGTGGTCAGATGGCTCCACCCTTCAGCTGCTTTTGGAAAAAAAAAAGTGATGTTGTGGTTTCTTTGCTCTGATGGGAGTGCATCAGTGTGCATCAGTGCGCATTTGGATGACTGAAGGTATTTTCAATGCATACTGGAATTTTTAGAGACATATCATCATGATCACATCTTTTCCAAAGAAGTCTGTCACTATCTTCCTTCAACATCTCTTGTTTCTACATAAAAACATTTTTTAAGAACTTTGCCATTTACTTAAGATGACAATCAATTTTCTGTATAATTCCATGGTACTGTGAGTTGCAGGCACTGGATTATCAAACTGATGATTCATTATGATTAATTTACCAAAGTCATCTGACATTATAGATGTTAATTAATCATGGGCACAATTAATCAAATCCAAAGTCCAGCATGTTAATTAAAAAATAATAAATGGATTTTGGGCCTAATGTCTGGCTGCCCTATTCCAGAGGGCATGAGGTCAAACAAACAAACAAACAAACGATTAGTTAAAGAGTGGGCTAAATACCATGAAAAGTGGGTTTGGTGAAGGATTTTAAACAGTTTAGCATACACATGACTACAAGCTACAAATGTAACTTATAAAAATGTGTTTCATGAAAATGGGTGCTATACAATGACAGCACCGTGGGTAATTGGAATCTTATTTCAAGTCTCAGTTGAGAATATATTGTGCTTTATTCTGCTAGAAGAGGTGAAATACTGAAAGATCACTAACAAAGCATACTGTATGGCTCTGTAAATATTTATCATTATGCAAGTACTTTGTTAATACAAAAACACTTATTTTAACTTATTTTTGTTTAACCTTTTCTAATTGTAATGTATTATTATTATTATTTATTTTTATTTGTACTGTTTCCAGAGCAACTGAAGCAGATTTTTTAGCCATTGTCCACTGTAAGAGTGAATAATGCTGAATGACAGTATAGCCAAGCCTAAGTCTAGAGGAGCGAATCATCAATATGATGGGAATTTAGTCACAGACACAAGGATTATTATGATTTCCACAAGGAGAACGTTTAACCTTGCACAGTTTTTTGTTGAGCCGAAATCACGAGTATGTAGAATAAGGTTGCAGGTTTAGTCTTCATCCATCTCTCTTTAAAAAGAATGTAAAAACATTTCAAAGAAATTGTCTAAAATCACCTACTGAAGAAAAAATTTGATATAGCATGTTAAAGAAACATCACCTCACCACAACGGTAAATAACAGATTTATCAAATGATGGAGTAATAAATCTCCCCTGCTCCTCTTTATTTGTCGTTAACTTCAAAATGTTACCTACACATAAAGTCACAAAATCCCAAATTAAGAAACTTTTTTTCCTTATTTCTCTCAGCCGAAGGTCTAGTCAGTGACCTATTACAGCGGAGATTTGACCCCCACTGCCCCCTCACACCACTACAATGACCCGTCCCCTCGGCCCCGCTCCCCTCCAGAATGCTGAGGCATCACTGCTCCTGAGCACACAGTCCGGCAGCACCCCCTGACCCCGCGCTGTTCCCCATTATAGCGCAGTCAGAAAGCTTTTAGGGGCTCCGGTAACGCTGAAAGATTGATGGCGTAAAATGGGGTGGAGGAGGGGGGAAGAGCAGGTGGTTAAGAAGAGAATGTCCTCCTTAATGGGTTGCCAGGAATGTAATTCAATAATTATGAAAAGTGACTCAGGAGAGCGGGCTGGATGGATGTTAGGCTGGATGGGTACTGAGGGAGGCAGGAAGGCTGCTGGTCCTCTGCACATGCCAGAGCATTGGCAGCGTTCTTGACTGGCCAAAACAGGTGAGCTAATTTCGCTTGTGACACTTGTTCAGCCGTAACAAATAAAGTTCACACATCCCGACACTATCATCATCGAGACATGCTGTATGTTAGAGAATGACACTTCTTCTTACAACATGTGCTTTGTGTGTGTTTTTTTTGTTGTTGTTGTTTTGTTTGTTTTTTACAAATTGAAATGAGATGAATTGTGAATAATGAACAGGAACTAAGTATGCCTGCCTAGACCCTTGTCGGCTATAAATGATCTAGTTATGAGGGTTGGAAATTCTGTTATAATGGGTGGAAAGTCAATATTTTGTGGCTGAGAAAGTGATCATTAGCAGTTTAACTTAACTCCTCTTTGGTACAAGAAATACTACTTAAGTAAATGCGACCAAACCACAATATCTAATTACTTTTACTAACCTCTATGGTACACAAAATATGTTCATTATGTGAAAACAGAGTTGTTTTGCCAAATTTGTAGTTTCAAGAAGCTGTATATTTTTATATTCAATTTGTTTTTGTAGCAAGAATAAAAAAGTTTTGTGCCTTTGTTTGACCTTTTAAAAAGCGCATAAGGCGAAACTATTTTTAAAATAAATATAATTATCTGTCATAATATATGTTGTTCATTACATTGGGGTTTATGTCAGCACAAAGTTTATATCTTTTGTCATTTTGAGGTTAATTTGATTGATTTTGCATTTATGTTTTATTTTGAACCACAAACTTTGTACACAGTGAAAGAAAAAAAATCTGAATCCAATAATTTGCTAATTTTATTAACTGATAATACAATAAAAATCAAACATAAAATATGTCGAATGCTGAAAGTGAGACATTTTGCACATTTTGAATTGAAAGGCAGCAACACTTCTCAGAATGGTTGGGACCGAAGTCTGAAAAAGAGGGCACCTTAAAAAAAGAGGTGAATAAAGATGTGATTTGCAGAGGTTTAATAGGCTGCAAAAAACTGGGGAAACAAACTAAGGCAATTTCTTAAAAAGTGTCTCGATCACAGAATTTTCATTTTTTAGGTAATCCATCATCTGTTGTACATATACAGTGAAAAATATGGCAATTTGGGGGAATCGATGTGAGACACTACTGAAAATAATACTGGATTGATGATGTTCAGGTTCTCTGCAATGAAAACAAGACCCGAAAGTATCACACAAATTATCACATGGGTTTAGGAACACTTCTGGAAATCACAATTAACACAGTTAACCATTCTACCAGCAAAAAAAGTTCTTTCATAGAAGTGGTAACAACTAAACATGATCCAGAAACATGTTTCCAGTCCAATCTGCAATTCAATATTTTTTGGGCCAAATCTTACCTAAAATTGACCGAGTTGACATGAAAAACTATTCTGTGATCAGACAATTCCAAATTTGCCAAAGGATGAGCAGCAGAGGAACAGGATCATCTGCCTCCTTAGGCTGGAGGACATGAAGAAAAAGGTTTTGTAAATGTTCAGTTCAAAAGCGTGCATTTCTAATATTATGGGGTTGCATTTGCACTTATGCCAACTTGCACACTTGAAGGGCTGCTATCAGCGCTGAAAAGAACATACTGTGACAGTTTCACAACAACATCAATGCAGGTTTTATCTTTTTCAGGGCAGTTCTTCTATATTTAAGCTGAATAATGCTCACATGTAAACTGTGTCTATTCCAGCAGTCAGACCAGTACAGCAACCAGACTGTACTGGTCTGACTGCAGGCCAGATCTTTCACCAATTGAAAATATATAGAGCATCAATAAAATGCAAAACATGACCAAACACTTTTGAGAAGTTAGAGTCCTACTTCAGAGATCAATCAGATAAGACTCCTTTAAAGATCCAGCAGTTAGAGACTGAAGAAGAAAGGATGTTGTAAACATGGCCCCCAGTCTCTGTTTTTCAGAGTTGTGCTGCTGCTAACAACTTCAGCTGATATTTCTAATTACTGTGGATGAATTTGTTCCTGTACAATATAGGATTTTTTCTTTTTTTAATGTTTATATTCACTGACAGTTTGAGAACAAATTGCTGAAATGTAAAAATTCCCACAATATATTTCATGTACAGCTTAGAAGCTCAAAATTTTGAGGAAACATTTGGGATCCATTAAGTAAAATTTTTTAATATCTCACTTTTTATTGATGTAATTTGACATCAATAATCTGAATCCCCAAACTTGCTGCAACAGTATATCTCAGATAAAGTAGAATTGGATTGCATCGTTTATTCTCCACCCCCACGATGCTCTTTAGGATGTTTTATGAATTCAGTTGAAAATGCTTTTTAATTTTCAACTTCAAATAATCTGCTTAATCTTTAACCTGAGAAAAGGTTCTTCATGTAGGGTGGAGCAGATCTGTTACACCAAATGAACAGTACAAGTCTGGATGAAAGTTTAGTGGTTGGCACTCTCAGTTACAAAGTTTGCTTGGACTGCTGTCTCACTACATTGAGTTAATGTGTTTTCACTAGTGTGTCCTGCTGTGTCAGATAAGATATTCCAGTTTCTACCCTAAACTGGATAAAATGGTCAGAGATTGAATGGGTGGATAGTATCTGATGGATTGGGTTCGAGCTACTTAGCACCAAAACATCCTACATAACAAAATAGTCAGATGTTGACCTGACGTCTCTTACATTTTAACTTCAGACCTTTTAGTGCCTCATTCCTGCACTTAGAAAAACATTTTATTACTGCTGATTTTGAGTGCAATCTTCAAAGGATGGGCCAGGCATGAGCAAGGCTTTTAGTTGGTTTCTGTTCTAAGCCCATTATCCAGCTAAAATGCAAAATGCTGTCGAGTTAAATAACTGCTCTTTGGAAGTCAGCAGAAGCGTAAGCTCATGGTTTTTTTATGTGGAGATGTCCAAAGCTGCAGGCGGCCTGCAGCTTAGAACAATAGAAAATATACTATATGTCTAAGAAAAAGCCAGAATAAGTCCTGGATGTTCAGTCAAAGTTGGACAAAAGACGTCATGGTGTCACAGACTGCTCATTGTGAGGACGTAAATTGGATGTCCAAAATGACTTGATAAATAATTTGTTTAAAGGTCACCTTGCACATGGTTATTTAATGGATTAACGGTTAATACATAAATGTTGTTCAGAGAAAATATCTCCTACTACTACTTCTACTACTACTACTACTACTGTCATTTAGCAGACGCTTTTATCCAAAATGACTTACATTTGAGAGAACATCACAAGTATAAGCATAAGTTATGTCAAGTGCTAAGATCGTGCTAAGTGCTTTTTTTTGTTTTTTTTATGTTTTACATGTAACTCAATTAATCTAGTTCATATTTTAAAAACACTCCACAGAGCTTCAGTAGTTGCTGGTATTACTGCAATGTGAGGGATCATAAACGATCTAATTTACTGGGTTGTTGTGTGCACATGGCATTTTGCAAAATTTTTCCCTCTTGTGTGTTAAATAGGAATGCATGCTATTACGGCTTTAGTCTAATTAAAAGCACATCAGGCTATATATGCAATAACGTTGCACAATAAAATAATGTGTTCATTGGTAATAAAGTATTTCAAGTTGTAAGTACAACTACAGTGTTTGTAGGCCAAAGCATGTTTAAAGTATGTTTAGGCATGCCTACTGTTTCGGTTGACTCTTTTGGACAATATAATCTGTACGTAAGGATAAACTTTTCCTCCCTTATTTTATAGTGAGATATCACACTAGGACAACCAAAATAAATTGCAGTTTTTCTCTCTTTCCGTCTGTATAGTCATATTTTTACTTACTTTGTTCCCAGAGTATTTTGAATGAGTTATGACTTGTTGTTATGGTTTTGTGTCGACCAAAAACTGTGTTCATGGCATGACAGGATAGGGCCCCCAAAACGTATCCAGCTAAGGGCCACCTGAAGTCTAGAGCAGCCTCTGACTGCAGCTCTCATCATATTCCATTCCAACATTCACTCAGAGGGACTTTTTATATTATACATTTGAAGTATTTTCACTTTTATCTAAAAGCAAAATCTTCATCGGGTTGTAAAAATCTGCTGATAGCCTTCCCGCGACAAGACCCACACACTGTCACACACACAATAAGGCACGACACTGCCTTTAAATGAAAAATGCATGTTTCTCACATTTGTTTTCATATCTTCAGTAATTGTTGACACAATGTTTTATGTTGTTCTTTACTCTTCCTGTCCTAAGCTAACCATCATAGCCTGACACCAAATCCATAACCCTTACCCAGGCCTTACAACTGTTAAAAATGACTTAGTTCCTCTGGTGACCACAACCGGGTCCCCACACATACATAGACTTGCTGTAAGTTGTCGTGCTGTTAGGTTTTGTGTCTTTATTGTCATACACAGACACATATACCTACACACAGAAATATTACTCTCTTTGCTCAAGCATCGAAATAATTCTTTTAAAAGAAATTAAATATGAAGCATTTTCATTTTTATGTATTTTTAATCAATTAATCTATAAACTTTATTCATTTTTTTAAAACTATTTCACACATTTCAGTTTTTAAATCTTTAAAGTTGAAATTTTAAAGATTCTTGTGTTATTAGATTTAGAACATTTTGAAAAAGGAATTTTGTTTTTATCTTTATCCTTAATTTATTTTACTGAGTTGTTTATTTCCATTCCATTTTTGAATTTATTCAGCTTCACAGAAGGTAAAGTTTTCTTTTTTGTAATGAGTAAAATTGTCTCCATATATGGAAAAAATTTGTTTATTCTCAGAGAAAATGTGTTCATTTGTTTTTCCAGCAGTATTAAGCTGGAACAAACATAACAGAATTACATTATGTTCAAAGTAAAGGGACGTTTTTTGAGCAGGGACGTGTGATGAATTAAAAAAAGGAGAGGAGAGAGGATCATGGCTCTAAATAAATCTGATTGTTTCACCATTTAAAACAAAAAATCCCTGACTCCACTTCTACTTTTTAAAAGCACATTTCAAGCTTAATCTTCTCAGCCATCAAGGATTTCTGATCAAATTACAGCCATTGTTTTTCTTCAGTGTCTGTTTTGCAGGACAGATGCACAATAACGCAGACACGATGCATCGCTTTGCTGTGTAAGCATAATTGTTTTTCTGTGCAGCTGTCAGAATCATTTACAGAATGAAACAAAGCAGGAAACTGTTCATATCTGAAGTTATGCTTTTGCACCATTATTGGGCTCAGTTTAAGTGTGGCCCAGTTGTTACTAATTGAATTTGGTGTTTCTTTTTTGTCTGTTTAGAAGTTGTCCCGATGATTCATCATCATAACTTTTTAAACTTTCACACTTATTTGTTTTTTTCTTTATCTTTTTCATCTGCTGCATTACAAATGGAGGTTTTGTTATGTGCTGTACACCACTTTCTTTCCACATTTTAATACGTACCCATTTACTTACTGGATTTAACAGCCAGACAATAAAGTTTTTGCCCGCAGACGCACTATTTTGCAGTTTGATGTAATTTGCAAACTGTAGCATATACATCTGACCCCAAGATGTCAATAAACCCCTTCTCCAGTTGGTGAAAGTCTCCCCATCAGCTCCTCCTCATCTTTCATCTGTTGTATTACATCCCTCCTCTCTCTACCCAGGGTCTACTTTTG
This sequence comes from Craterocephalus amniculus, assembly GCA_036024015.1. Taxonomy (NCBI): domain Eukaryota; kingdom Metazoa; phylum Chordata; class Actinopteri; order Atheriniformes; family Atherinidae; genus Craterocephalus; species Craterocephalus amniculus. The sequence goes on along the minus strand of JAVQJG010299593.1, from coordinate 3,007 downwards.
TTCTGTGTCTTCTTATTTTTGCTTTCCAAGATGTATTGATAATTTCCAGCAAAAATACGATTTCAGTTTATTCTACAGAACAAAAAATCTAATAGCAGACTCTTCAATTCAATTGTGTTTTACCGTAGTGGAGACCAATAAACAGGGAGGAGGGCTCCACTTCCAGACGCTCACCATGAGATTATTGTTCAAAAGAGATCTGATGCGATTACAGGAAGCAATAGATGATAATTACATCAGAACATGACTTTTCCTCGGTGAACACTTACATTCATCTGGGTTATGCATCAGCCCAAAACTGAAATGTGGCAATGCATGAGATGACATGTCACGCTGGTGTCTGCAAGAGGAGAGTCGCCTGAAGTCACCGTGAGGTCACGAAGCCATCTTTGATGCTCAGTGCTCTCCTTTATCCAAAATCCCACAGTACTGTCTATTTTGAAATTTAAACCAACCCTTCTCTATGACACAAGATTTAGAGTTAATTAGTTTTTATTTATACAAAAGAATGTGGATTTTATTTGTTTTTATTCAATGTATTTCAAATGATCAAATTTTTAAAATTATTTTATTCACTTTGTACAGTTTTTTGTATTTTTTCTTTTTATAATTTCATGCCGTACCCAAATAATAGACAATTTCCAATCCCCCCATAGACAAATCTCATTAATTTTGAAGGGGTGTGTGAAATATAATCAACATACACTCCAGCTCACAATCAATTGGGCCCAAAAAAAATCTGTTACTAGTTTCCCTGTACCAAACGCTACAGAACACATTGGAATGTTCTCAGACTACCTGCTTAGAGCCACTTTAGTGGTATTAAGAGGACTTTCTCAATATTAGGCAAGTGGTCATATTATGAGTGACTGGTATGTGTGTATGGTAACATGTGATGTGGCAGAATTGTTGTACTGCAAAAGGTAACTACCAGGGGGCAGACAACAAGTAACAGATTGTATACAACAGGGTTCTGACAGGGTTCTTACTATATTGTGATGCAGTAGGTCTTCAAAATGTATGTGCCAAATAAGACAACTGTCATAGAGTTTACTTTTATTTGCCTAATCTTTTTTTTTTTTATAGAAACATTAATTCCTTGCATCACTGCATAAGGTGAAGAATTGTGACATTGCACATGTGATTGCGCGTAGGGGTCCAATCTGCATATTTTTTGGCATTCCTTACTAATAAATTCAGTTTTCACGGTACATCAGACTGCGGTCCTTGAAGCCAGCTGGCCTGCAGGTTTTAGATGTTTCTTGCTCCAGCACACCTGACTGGAATACGTTGACAAGAAGCTGCTGGATCCATTTGGTTTGAATCAGGTGTGTACCATGCAGGAAGCATCTAAAACCTGCAGGACAGTGGTCCTCGGACACCGCTTTTTTTTAGAGTTATGCTGGATGCATAGCTATTTCATATTAAGAATTTATTGACTGGAAATGACAAAACCAGGTCCAATTTAATTAGTAAGTTGAGTTTTCACATTTTTTAGCTAACTAAAATCTAAGATATATAATATATTGCTGCTAAAAACATGATTGGTAATAGCTGGGCCCTGCTCTGAGTTTGTTTGACTGTAATGTTAATAATTAAATATTAAAGATCTTTTAAATCCTTTATCTGCAGTATAAGAAACAAGTCTTCATACCAACAGCAGCAAAATGTTTGTTTGTGTCAATCTACTGGATCCAATGTTCTAAAGTTTAAACTGAACATGAATCAGCCTGATTAGAATTTGCATGAAATAACAGAAATAGTTATGGTTCTTTATTTAAGTACATAAAAGTTACAGTGATGGTGCATTAATGTAAGATATTCCCTTAATTCACAAGTGATTACAAATAATATACAAGGAATGATTAACCATTAACATTTATGCAAATTCTTTATATTTCACTGGATTTAGTGTGTTGTAAATATAATTATTGTAGCCTTCTGAGTACTGTTTAATGTTGTTGTTGACAAAGTGTTGCTGTGGCACTCAGTGAGCTGACCACACAACTCCTCAACAAAACCTATAAAGAAAACGCCGAACAAACAGAAAAACAAACTTGGAGTAATGACACTGAGCATTTGCCAGAATCGGCTGTTTGGTGAGGAACGAGCGGTGGTGAGGGCCAGGCGGTGAAAGATGGCCGCTTTTACAAGGCAGGACAATGCAAAAGAAAAATAACAAAACTGGCCAACTTTGATGGCCCCTGAATATATTTGGCGCTCTGCCTTGGCTGTGTTTGTGTGTGTTGTGTGTGCATGCCTGCAGCAGCGGGTGGGGGGCAGAAGGGTTAAGTAGGATAGAAGGCACCCATACTTCAGATTGGCAGCAAGCTGCCGCAAGGATAATCTAATCAGGGGATGCAATTCAATTAGCCAAGGGTCTCTGGGGCCACCGAGCCAGGCAGCCTGTGGCAGCGCTGCAGCCGAAGGGGCTGCTGCCTCCTCAGCCGACACCCCGACGCTTGCCTCCGCCGGGGCCCTGGCCCCTCCGCATGAATGTAGATGAAATTTGAAATATGAAAATATCCAATAATTTATGGAAGTTGTCAGAAACACAGAGCCAAACTGCTGCTGGCCGAGAGAAGGGAAGAGGACCGAAGGAGGAGGGGTTTTATTTTTCTGTGGAGGTAAAATTGTCTCAGTTAGCTACTGCTGTGTGAATACTGATTTTGGGGACACATGCTACACTAGCACATCAGTGGCATAGCAAGTGAAACATTTGATTCATCGCCATTCTGGTGGTGTCTTGCTAACTTTAGCATTGGTTATGTTTAGATTTTGTTCTGATTTTTAAAACTGAAATCTTTTATGCAAATTGTTCAAATTTAACTGATTTTAATGTTAGAAATATGCTCATTTACAGATTAAAAAAAATATTAGTCTGGAGTCTCTCCATTAAGTTTTCACTACAACCGGTTAGCTTAGCACAAAAACTAGCTAGAGAGGGAAATGGCTAGATGTGACTTGCAAAAAAACACCAACAGGGGGGGGGGGGGGGGGGGGGGGG
>JAVQJG010299588.1:0-16424 GCA_036024015.1 Craterocephalus amniculus | reverse complement strand
TGACGGATGCGCAAGGAGCCTGAAAACGCACCAAAAACGCACGAAATTGACGCAGAAGACGGACGAAACTTTCCGTGCGTGTGCGTATCCGTCATCTGCGTTGAGCATAAATGGGCCTTAAGTCTACTTGTGGTGACTCAAATATACCTTTATAAACATAGTAAAGTTTAGCTTTTTCCTAATATACCCTTTTTATCCTATATTTCCTTTCTTGACTTTTACAAATAAGTGTAAGGCTGTTTGTTTAAATAGTCTTTTTAAGGTATTTGTCTTTTCTTGCTCATGAAAAGACGAGTGTTCATGTAAGGAAAAATTCTGCATGTAGACTCATAAATAAGGCGACAACTGATAGATGATATAATCACTTGGCATTTAGACGAGCTGTATACTGTAAATCAGCGGGATGAGTTACTGCTGGAGCATCTCATTGTTTATGTTTAGTGAGCCGTTTTGTTGAAGTACAGAAAATAAACTGAGCTGTAAGCACTTTAACACCTAAAAGGTCATTCTTTACTGAGATTCATTGGTGTGCATGATAATATTCATTTATCATGTACATCCCTGTTGCTTCATCAGAAACAGTAAAAAAAGGCTCCTCTGTATTCTTGCTGCATCACTAAAATACTTTTTTGTATTTATCCATATGCAAGAAGCATAGAAATGAGCTATTTTACATTTTCTTAACCTTAATTCTTAACAGACATCTGGCTGATGTCTGTTGAGAATTAAGTTTCTCTATGGCTTATCTCCACTGAGGCAAGGTATTGACATCTTGACGTCGGGTAGCAGGAGGGGCAGATGGCAGCAGAGTTGGAGGATGTCCAAAAAGGTAGAGCAGCTTACTCTGTCTGCTGCTTGTCAATGGAGTAATAAAGCTCCTGCATCTGCTCTTCAGTGAGGATACCATCAGTGAAGTACGACTGGAACTCCTCCAAGGACAGCTTCCCATCATCTGAAAGCAGACAAATCCATTAAAGTTGCATGCCATCAAAGCCTGAAATTCTCTTCATGAAGAGACTGTTTATCGTTCTGAATAATGGAGCATGGATATTGTGGCTTAATTTAATCCCATGGATCACTTCAAAGGTACAGCTGCAAAATATGATATCATTTTTTAAAGAAGTAGTAGTTTGAGAAGTCCAAACTGAGGTAACAAGCAGGATGACAATATAATGTGGCAAAAAGCACTGAGACTTTCTGAGATCCACTTCTCAGAATCCCATCTGCTAATCATATCATCTGTTAGTTTGCAAGACAACTTTGACTTATTTTCTGCTCTTCTGAGAAGTAAAATAAAACCTTACATTGATTGTTGTAGGGCTAACGTCAACCTAAAGATAAAAATGTTAGACAAGACAAACTGATAATTTCTTTCTCAAATGTCCCTGTAAAATCTTGTTTGACACAATGTGGGAGTAAACACAGTCTGTTGCACTTGTGACTCATTCTCCAGCTTCTCCATCAGAGCCGCTTTGGTCTGGGTTCACACAGATAAGACACCCAAATACAGCTCAGATGGTAAGTTTACCATGTGCTCACTTTTTCTCAAATCAAAGCTTTAAGGTAAATTTCCTGGCTGTAGACAGTATGCATCTTCCAAATGCATTCTATCTTCTTGAAAATATGGCAAAAGCTTTTAAGACACTACCTACATATATTCAGTTAACATGATTAGGACACGTTGTCATCAGAATAGTAACAGAATCAGCTGCCAATGACTATTGGCTTTCTGAAAAGAAAACCAATTTAGAGGGATGACTTTACTTGTTTTAGTTGCCTAAAATTTGCCCAATCCTTTTGAAAGCACAATCCCTAAAAGTCCTTTAAGTGGCCAGTGACATGAACTTTTTTGGGATGAGTACATCAGGAATAATTTGAGCTATTAATGTAATTTCTCAATCAAGCCTGAAAAGGAAAAAACTGGGCTGTTTCCACATTTAAAAATGTGGTTCAGACTAATAAAAAAATCTAACTCCCAACAGAGAGAGCTTGTTAACTGCTTCATAGCGCTACTCACAAAATAGAGCATCTTTGAGCACAGCTGCAGAGTTTTATGCATTAAATATACATACAGTATGTTAGACTTGTTTTAAGCTGCTCATTGTGGGTGCAGTTGGATTTATAGTTAGAGATTTATTTAGATCTGTTTATTATGTGCTTTTTTTCCAGGGCTTTCCACTCTACAAAATGGTTCAGCGTACAAGTATGGACTAGTCAGAATGTGTGAATTTGTATGGAAATGCATTGGATCGTATATATAGTGGCATTATATAAAGCATGTATATAATGTATTTATATTAAGCATTCATCATGTACAGGCCAATCATTGTGGTTTTAAACATGCTTCATTAATAAATTCAGATTTGATTTGATTTAGTTGGTCCATGTCATCAATATTTAGACATTTATATTTAACATTAAAAAAAAGAAAAGATCATTTTGAAAGACATCTAAAGGCTTTGTGACAACCTAACAGCACTTCTGCCATGATATTTAAGAGCTGCACAAAAAGAGCAAAGGGACATTAATGAAATAAATTAACTTGATTGTGATTGTAATTTATGATAACTTAATGCAACTGCTAAACATTGATTTATTGCATGTAAATTAACAATTGACACAAAAAACTGTAATTAATTTGATTGTAATTTAATAAAAGTAAGGTTCTCATGCCATGGAAGGAAGGGAGTGGCCTCACTGTCTCTTGTCTCTCTGCAATTTTGTGAATGTTTTCAACATACTGATTATAAGGATATTGAAAATATTGAGATTGAGTGAGATTTAGTTTAATTTGGAAGTCCAAATGTTTAAATAAGCACTGGGGTTATTGTTGCATGCTTTGGTAAAATTACAATAATCTTACAACCCCAAAAAATGTTGTAATGCTGGGCAAAATGTATATAAAAAGCATGCACGACCAATACATGATCTGCAAATCTCATAAACCAGCATTTTGGCTCACAGTATAAAACTGAAAACATTTAAAGACATCTAAATTTGAAAATGAGACATTTCACCGCTTAAAAAAATACATAGCACATCTTTGAAGAGGCACAACAGAATTTTGGCAGATTTTCCTGGCGACATGCCCCCAATTGACGACTAATGGCATCAATCTTATATCCTACCTTTACTCTGAGCTCTCTCCAGACAGTAAAAGTCATGTTTCTCTTTTCTCATGTCCTGCTCTGTCACCGTCTTTTTATCTATTCCTCCAATAATATCTTCTTTGGTTTTCTGCTTATTTGAACAGTCACAGTGCACCTTCAAACCAGCCAATGTGTGGATATCCAGTTTCTAGCTTTTGATGACGTGTGTAGAGCAAAGCTCGACTGCGACGTCCTGGAAATGAAAGAGATGAATTGCAGTTCTCAGCTTCTACCTGTCAGAAACTGACTATCAATAGAAATATCAATATTGTCAAACAGTAACGGCAACTGAAGACATCACAATTTGTCCGAATTTTCCGACATTTAATGGAGAAAAAGGAAACACTGATGAACTGATGCAGAGTAATCTGCATAATAAATAGTGCCTGATAGATTTCCCTAAAGAGCTAATTATTCTACTCTAAGTTATTTAGCTGCTTATACATTAGGATTAATGGATTAATGAGCGCTGAATGTTTGCATCTCATCAGGTGCTGTGAACATTGTGTTCACGAAAACATCCAGTGAGATTACTTCTGGTGGTTTAGGCCCTCTGCTCCAGCAGTTAATGCAGTATTCATTAAAAAGCAGCAGCAAACCCACAGTGTGTGACAGACCACACAGTTAGAGGGAAAAAAGCCATTATAATATGTCTGAAAGAAATCTTTGTATCACATAATTTCCTGCACCTAATGCACAGTAGGTACTATCCTACAATGAAAAAGTTCCAACTTATCGTTGCTTAAATGTTGAATCTATTTGTTATTAAAAACTCCCGCACTCCTAATCTTTGGCAGATTTCCTCAGTGAGACACACTCTCTAGTGACGGCGGATTCAGCATTTATCTCGTACTCTCAGTTCTCTCCAGCCAATAAAAACTGCTCTGATGTTGACTCGTCTAATCTCTTGCTCTGTCCCCTTCTCTCTTTGTTTTCTTGCTTTCTCCAATAACCTGTGTTTGCATTTCTTTGATGAATCAGCCATGATCTGTGTTCAGCTAGTGTACTGATATTCAGTTACTGGCATGTGATGTATTGCCATCAAGTTACAGCAAAATGCTGCTGTAAGGTGACACAGTGTTCTAGAAAAAAACTGTCAAGTCCTGTTTCTCATCCGCGGGACACAATTGGGCAACAACAGTCCGATGAAGGTGCAATTAAACGTCACTGTGACATCAAAACAAGTCGGAAACACATATTTCTAAGGTCAGAACCTTACATAGTGCTGTGCTACATTAAGACATCTCAATAACGCCTCCCACAAATTTCTTTCATAGTCAACTTATTTGGTGGTGTTTTTAATGCCTATTTTAGTTTTTTCCACTTGACAAATCAGAGCTTAAATGACAAATTAGACTGTATCCCTTACTCTTCTTTCTGCTAAATCCTATACATTTCTGAACATGTAACAACAAAAGGCAATGCACTTAAACCAGTAAAAGGCTGTTGACTGAAAGCTTTCAAGTCTACTTTATGTTCATCCACTCATACATTTTTGCTTTTAAAAATGTTATTCCTCATACAACAGCACGGAGAAGAGTAATGGTTTAGTAGCCCGCAACCTTTATGATATGAATGCACATTACTTCAGGCATACTGTGGCAGCCTACACAGTACTGAAGCAAGTCTTTTCTTAGCTGCACGACTCAGTGAGTTTGAGGAGACAAGAAAACAAGCTGTGTCCGGCTGCAAACTGAAGATAACAAACAAACAAGCAGCACAGTTGTCTTTAGCAGGGATTTTCATTCATTCTACAGAAGAAGAAAAACAGTAGCCTGGTGTGAGTGATGCAAAGAGATGGTCTGAAACAAAGGAGCAAAGCTGAGAATTTATTAACATAAAAGTATAAAAATATGCTTACTGAAACTGAGTCTAAATGCATTTCTTTTTACTGAAACGTTCGCCAGCCGCCGTGTTATTCAACCAGTTCACAGAATAATCATTTGAGACACATCTCAACCAGAGAACGAGAAATCCAACGTACCATTTCCTTCCATCTTCTACAGTTTCCTTTCAAACGCCCCAATAAAAGAAAAGCCTCTTTTATGGTCCCATTCATAATTTACAACCTCAAGAGCTTTCTGCATCTCAGTATCTTTAAAGAGGTACCCCAAGCAACCCCTGCTCATGGCAGCACGTCGTATCATTAATTCTGCTCTTATGCAACACATTCACCATCCTCTTGAGGAAACTGCTTAAAGTTCATCAGACCTCTACAAGAGTCAATCACTCGCCCCCTTTTCATTTTGCACCCCACTGGAAGGGGATGCAGTGATTAAGTGAGGAATTGGGCATAGAAATATTTTCCTGTTTGTCAGCATGGTTCTTTTCATGCAAAGCTGAAAGCTTTGTGTTTTCCTGGGAGACATTTTATTAGAGAAGTTCCTTTGAAGTAAAGCGGTAACACTGTAACGCAATTCCAGTGAATCAGTGACATGTTTTCAGGGGAATATGTTCCGATTTTAATCAAGTCTCAAATGAATTTCTCCTATTTGGAGTGAAAAAGGCTGCTCATACTGTGAGCAATGTGGTTCAAGATTGATGGGAAGATTTACCTGAGCTTACACTGCTGTTTCTTCATGCCCGCCTATCACTGAGGTGAGCAGAGCTTGGCTTTAGGCAGGGCACCACAATGAGCAATGCCTGCAGGGTGAGCTGTGGGGGTTCATCCTGTCAAACCCCATCACGTTACAAAACCAAAAAGATGCAACTGCACCTGACCTTGGTTATTTATATCCTCCTATCTCACAAGGACTGCAAAGAAAAACATCCATTCTACTGAAGGTCACAATATCCCATCCATGTCTGAATAAAGCCTTTTGACACATCTTTCAGGATCATTAATTGACTTAATTTGCCACTCAATACAAATAACTGTATTTTGCATACCTACCATTTTTATCTGCCCGGCGGAAAATCTGCAATATAAGAAAAAGGATTATTTAGATTGAAAATAACAACAAATGCTTGAATTCATATTTGAGTTAATGATACTATCAAAAATATAATCAGAAATCCACAGTATCTTCACCTGAACATTTCAGAGGCAGCAAAATGCACATTTTGTTGATCAAACAAAGAGCAATGCATACCTGAAGATCAATAATAATCATGTAAATGTGTTTGTCTAAATTCAATGTTTTGGCATATTTCTGTCTCATTATGCACAGAAGAGGAATTTAAAAGGAGCTGTAATTTTCTCGTCTCAGCAATAAAAGGGACACAAGATATCTCATGAAATGAAAGGCTGACATTTGGGTGCACCCTAGAGGGGTTTCAAAGTGATCGCTTCTACATTTTTTGTCTCCTCAGGCACAAAGACAGACCACACTGCACGAAGACATTTCCCCCAGTTCTGTGAATAACCTGAACAAAATAAATCCACACTCTTAATTAATGAACATTAATAACTCAGTGAACATTCATGTTCATTAATTGATGTTGCGAACATTACGACATCAACCTCCATATCTCAGGAAACCAAAACTGTGCAAAAAAAATTAGGATGTTGTGTGTGAGGTTTGAGATAAAAGAGCCTCTTTATGTTCAGCGTCCTTTTTTTCCATATTTGGGTGCTGCTCAGTAACTTTCGACAGATCAGTAAAGACCAGTGGATGGATGATTAATTGTATCATCAGACTGGAGCAGTCAAGTGTGCGAAAACTGTCACCTTTCAAGCACACTGGAGTGTGAAGGCCCGGATACGCTCTGCTTACATCCAGTTTCTAACAGCATCCTTGGTCAAAACCTCGACTAAACTATAAAAAATCTGAACAGAGGAAATGCAAAGAATAAAAAAGACAGAATAAGACAAATTTCACCATTTGTGTTGTTCTCTCTATGCATATTGTGATATAAAGGGACATACCTGACTGTTTCAACCAGGATAATCATGCAGTGAAAACCTGTTATTGTGACTGATGAAACCTTCCAGAGGAGCTGCTACTGCCCACAGTCACCCGTCAACTGACAAGCTGCCATGATGACATTTGGAAGCAGGTTGGCAGCAATATCGCTGTCAAATCTCCCTGAATTGCAGAAGCTCTAAAAGAAGTACCCTGTCTTAAGGAAACTCACAGGAAGCCAGCAGGGATATTGAGAGAAATGAGATCAGCTTTTGTTGAAGTGTAAAGAGGTTTGTTGTTCGTTTTTCCCCTTTGTGTTTATGTGTGGGTGGGTGTGGGGTTGGTGGAGTTTATACAGAAGTTGGCATCCCACAACTGATGAAGATCTTCAAAAAAAAGAAAAATTGCATCAGCTACATTGGTGATACTTGGTTGAACTATTTATTTTTAAAATCAAGGCCAGTTCCTGTGATCTGTTAGTGATTATGCTGGACGCAAAATCACAAGAATGGAGAGGATTTTAACAGCTTTGTCATTAAGCCATGAAACTATTTTTACTGAAAGCAAAAGACAGAGTCAAAACATTCAAAAAGCTCCAACAAGCATGACAGGAGAATGAAAAACACAAATATAGCTTCAGTTTCCTGTATAAATATGATGCCAGTGTGAACATGATTTAGACAATAGGAAAGCCATTATGTGTAGATCGATGGTGACACGCTCTGTGAACTGAGGATGTAAAGAGATTGTGTCACTTGTGTTGTTGCCTTCCAATAAGATCACATTCTCAGTTTATGCTTCTGTTAAAGAGTAAATGACCATCCATTAGCCACTGTAACGGGCTTGGTAGAGAAAAGCAAGGTTGGAAATTAAGCAGCGTCGGGCTGAGGAGAGAGTGGGTGCAAAACACATTTAAACTGAAAATGCGCTTGCTGCAGTCTGATTTCCCTTTTTGCTAGTCAATAACCTGCCTGGAGGAAACTAAATTAAATTTACAGCCAGCTATTAGGAAGTCTAGAGCTGGGAAACGATGCCACTAATGCGCTGCCTCCTTCTTTATGGTGCATTGTCAAAAACGGCCATGATAGCTTCAAGCGTGAAGTATGGATCTGAACTGTAATACTGCATGTTGACATGGGTACTCTTGGGCCCCTGAAGCAGTTCTGCTGGAACAGGAGATGCAGCTAATTAAAAACAATTTTGCTACATCTAGTTAAGGCACGTCTCTGTGCATGTTCCCTAATGTTCTATTCCTTAAGAAAATAGGAAAATTATCATAATATGATAATATTAAAAAAATGCATTGCTATCCTTGGATTCATCTGCATGTCATATCACTGTTAGACAATCTGTTCGGTGCCTGGCTGAACAATGACCTGACACTCACCTTTCTTACATAATAGTGCTGTTCTACATCAAACACGTGAATGATCTAAGTGCATATGAACCATTCATAAAGACAAGAGTGAAGGACAGTGTGTCACTCATCCTGCGCGCTTGTGAAATGACAGCCCAGGAAACGGACACGAGCAGAGGTTGATGACACGAACATGCCCAGAATTAACCAGATCATTTAAAATGAAGGAGAGATTATTGTGTACTACATGTACTTACATCCTGGAATAAAGCGATGCCTTGGTTTTGATTGTGATCAAGGTCCAGGCGCTGCTGCTGCTGCTTTCTTAAGTGTTCGTGCTTGGCAGACTGGAGACACATGGTGATCAGCTCCGTGCAGGCCAGCATCTTGATGCTATCGATTAGATTTTGTTGCTTCTTCTTTTAAAAAATAAAATAAATAATTATCCTTTTTTTTTGTTTTTTGTTTTTTGTTTTTTTTTTTTACAAAAGAGTGCCCCCGTCACTGTGCGCTTCTGGAGACGTTGTCCTTGAGTGGGAAGTGGATGATGAAGATGAAGACGATGTTGCTGGTCCTGTGTGATCCGGTGAGGATGAGTTGGACCCTGCCTGCTGCCCTCTGCCTGCTGCCCGCCGTCTGTACGCCGACAGCAGCAGGAAAAATAAATAAATAAATAAATAATAAATAAAAGGCTCCGCCTACACACGACACTGTGCAACGATTCACAGAGGAACGCACCATCTGCTGGTGAGAATAAACTCAGGCAGTCAAAGAAACCCTTAATTACAGACTGCATTGGCGATGGGGAGTAGGTCTATAAGAGAAAACGGAGAAAAAGAGGCAGGAGTGGCTTGTCTGACGGAGAGGCGCTAATTCCCTGCTCCTCAATCACTTGTAATTCTATACACCAAATAAATCATTTACATGTCAAAAAAGAGTTTGTGTTTTTAACATGGCTATAGAAAAGACCCAGAAAGCTGAGCAGTACATAACCCAGGCATAGCCCTGAAGGTAGACCTGACTCTCTTATCCAGTAATATCAGCAGGAATGTTCTGTTGCTTCAAATCTGCCAAATGATTTGGACTTACAGTGGTTGCAATGGTGTATGGCTTGTTGCAGACAGATTTGACGGATCAAGGATATTGGATCAGGTTTTTCCAAAACCAACTTCTTCTTTTAACTGTGTTGTTAGTGTTGATTTCAAGGAGAACTTGTGTGCACACTTACAGAAGGCAAGTTATTAAATGATGAAAGAAAAAACCTAAAGCACTGTAATGGAGAAAATCTGGCAAAGCCCAAATTATCCTAATGGCAAAGAAACATGCTGATAAGCAGCCTGCAAAGTAGACAACAAACTGGGAGGGGAGAACAATGTAGCACAAACGGCTGGGGTGTAATAAATATAAAGATTGACAATTATTGAAAACTGGTGAAAGACGTCTTAGCAACAGGACTGAGCTGTGAACGAGAAACAAACACCAACTAAAATTCACAGCAGAACAACTGATGAAGAAGTAGAAAAGTGTGAAATCATCAGAAAATTTAGGAATTATTGTATGGGTACAGACATTTGACATAGACTGTACTTTTTTCTTCTTCACCCACACTAAATGACATTTAAATCTACTACCACACTTATATGGATTAATATGTACTTCAAGGTTCTGATTAGTTTGACTTTTTTATTCCTAAAATATTTCTTAACAAAAGAGGAACATATTTTCACAAAGTTTTATCCAATATGGGACAAACATGTAATTCATTCAAATAAACAGATCAAGCTCAAGAAAATTTTAAGAAGCAGCTACATAACTATGAATTTGATTACAAATGTGGAAACATTTGAAACTCTTTTTGTAAATACTCACATAAAGAATCATTCACTAAAATCATCATCTCCATATCAGATTAAAAGGGACAAACTCAGTCAAATAAACACTGACTAAGGTATTTTATACCTTTTCTTGTTCTTACAGACTGTCTCATTATTTTATTATCGTTTCTGCTCCGATTGAGCTGAGGCTGGACAGAGTTTTCACGACTTTGATGGAACCCTATCAGCATCTTTGCACCTCCCCCCGCACACAAACAACTCCCTTTATGGCCTCCAAAGTTTAGATCCACACGTCACTTCACGTCACAGGGTGGGAACGGAGATGGTGATATAATGTTCTTCAATATCTGACCAATAAGTGTCAACACTTTCTCACCCTCTGCCTTCTTGCTGTTCTGAAGTTCGTCCTCAGTGCAGGTCAACAGGTTAGTTTCACCTTTAATAATTCTGTTATTGTTTTCATTATTACCACTTTACTTCCAGTTATTTAGATTTCAGCGATATTTGATCTTGTTTTGGCTAAATCAAACTTTTAAATTAAAGATGGTTTGTAGGTTTGTTGACCTCTTTATTTTTCACTTTTTTGACATGCAGTGAGAGGAAACTTGAGTTGAAGATGCTCAACATTAATTTACATATGACAGCTTAAAGAATGTGTGCCTTTCTTGCTTTTGTTGTTTGGCCTGTCATTAATTGTTGGATGTATATTAAATAATCAACAATAACAAAAACATGTCAAATAGATACATGACCTACTTGTCATGTTTAAATGACACTGAAGCTTAAAAGCCTTAGTACAAGTAAAGATAACATCCAACCACAAGAAAAACTCACAAATCCCAAGAACTACTTTATCAGCTGACCGCAGTAGATACTGACAACTCTCTAAACACCAGTATATTTACACTAAGTACTGGTCTGTCAGAGGAGATCTTGAATTGACCAATTATTACATCAAAAGTTAGTTTTTTTCCTCATACTCTGGAAACTTTTAACAGCAGGGAAGTAGGAGTTAACATTCTGGTGAATTTGGTGCATTCCTTCTGTGTTTTATCAAGAAGTATTTGATGGCTTTGCAGTAATCAGCTGATGATGTCTGTCAGGACAGCTCTTGAGCGCCTGTAGAGTGGAGATAAGCAGCAGCCACACCCTGGAAGATGTAGCGAGGGCTCTCTGTATCTAAAAGGAGCCATTCCACTAAGACTGACAAGTTCCGTCATACCTGTGTCATCATCATCTGGAATCATCTCTTAGCTCGCATTAGATGCTAATGACAATTTTACACATTTCTAAAATAGGCCACAAAAGATTCTGTTAAAACAGCATATATTACTGTTTCAAAACATTTTATTTTACATACTTTTATGCTTCTCACATATGGAACCAACTCCTAGAAACCGGCATGTGTGTTGAGAAAGTTAAAGGTTTAAAACGTTTTGATTTGCAGCCTTTAATGAAAACAAGTGATATATCCTGTTTTCTCTGGGAGCTTCTTAGTTTTTTCCTGTTTTTTTTAGCTTTTTCACATATGTTTTAATTCTTCTTGATGCTTTCTGCACCACATTTTAATATTTCTAAGGTTTTTATATAAAGCACCTTCAACTGTATTTATATATCTATATGCGAAATGCATATACAATACAGTTCCGAGGTAAATGGAACCCAAATAATTACATACACATTGGGGGTGCAACAATATACAATACACAACATTTACAGTTTCGCTCAGTTCAATACTTGAGTGTCAGTTTGATATTTTTTCAATACAAAAAAAAAAGATGCTGTTTTTAACTGGAATTTTTCTATTAATTACAAATATTAAACCGTTTTTTAATCTGATGTTGTAATCTCTCAAAATGACGGATGGTCTTCAGATTTTTCCGTCGTCAATGTAATAAGAATAATTAATGACAGAAAACATTCTGTTAACGTGATCCCTGCCTCACTAATGGATGTTGGAGGTGCTATGTGGAGCAGCTGAGCACAGATCATCAAAATGTTGCATTGTTCTATTTATATTCATGGTGTTTTTTAAGCTCCAAGAATGCAATGAATTTCAATGTCTAGCCTTCAGATAAAATAAATCAAACCAAGCTCAGCCTTTCACTGTTTTCTGTCTCCACTTAGGACAAGAACAGCTTTAGTACGATGGCTGCCTTCCTTCATCACTGCCCCTTCCTGAAGTCGGTTCCTAAACCAGCTTTAAGAAGAACAGGAGCTGCTTTGCTGTCTATGGCCGACCAATGCCCCATCATTGCTCGTCAGATCACTGTGAGCAGTGTGCCCTCTCTGGAGGCCGAGCTGAACGACTCACCCACCAAAGCCAAGAGTCCCCAGTTCCTCATGGTGAACCAAAGGAGGCCGTTTGCTCAAAGGGCCACTCAGGTGGCTGTGTCTGTCTCAAAGGGCTGCCCCTTTGTCTCCTCTCAGATTGGGATGGTCCAAGCCAGCCCTGAAGTACAGGAGGATGTTCAAGATGGTAAGTAGTATACTTTACAAGATTAATAGCACATTAGAAACATTGCACACTCAGAGAGCTACTTCTGTGTCTTACAGGTTTGATGACCTCTCTGTTGAAAGATTTAAGGGAGTCTGTGTTTCCAACTCCAGCTCAAGGCAACGCTGTCACCCACCTCCTCAAAGATAACATGGGTAAGCTTTAAAGTTCGATAGAAGGCCTCCAGGAGCACTTATCTAATATTTTTTTTACTGACTTTATGTCCAAACCAATCTATCCATAGTTGGCCCCAGCTATGACTATGATCGCTTCTTCACTGAGAAGATTGCTGAGAAAAAGAAGGACCACACATACAGGGTTTTCAAGACAGTGAACAGGAGCACCGCTGCTTTCCCTTTCGCCGAGGAATACTCTCTGGCTGGACGGGAGGGCTCCCGGGTGTCCGTGTGGTGCAGTAATGACTATCTGGGAATGAGTCGACACCCGAGGGTCCTCGGTGCTATCAAGTAAGACCAGACAGAACACCCCGAAGTGTGACAGTTATGAATGTCAATTGTTGTCTTTTTGGGAGTTTAAATGCTGAACATTTGATCATAATAGTTTCAAATAAAGGACAAAAGTTCTGTCAATGAAAAAGTCAATTTGTTAAATTTTAAAAGGGCAATTTAAACTGTCTGCCATCACAGATTGTCTGTCCAGAAAACTATTGGACACCTAGAGGATAAATCTGACTGTTGTTGGTTAATTTTTTGTAAAAAATTTTAAGGAGCAAATAGTTCAGTTTTCAACCTACAATCCTTCCTTTTGTGTAAACATTCAGCGTGTTGGTTTGATGCCAAGGAAATATTGGTGACCTGACTGTCAAGGGTCACTGGAAACGGATGGGGTGAGGGGATTGCTAGCTGTTTTCTAATGTAGAAAAGATATGGTGCCTAACTAAAAAAATGAAATATATTAGACTGAAGAGTAAAACTAATGGTTTGATAATTACATAATAAGTCCAAACTCTTCACTGAAAGTCTTCAATTTTATTCTTTTCCTGCCACTCAGTTTTTATAAAGTCAACTGTCCAGACAGCAATGGTGCAGCATAGCTTTTGGTCAATATATTCTGGCAAATACTCTGGTATGCCTCCTTCTTTTTAATGAGAGCACATCTGTAAATCTAAGGGCAGCAAAACAATTTCATGCTTGTGGTGACATGTATTACCTGAGCTGGACATGACATTGTTTTGCTGTGGCTGCTTGCAGAGATGCCTTGGAAAGGCATGGTGCAGGAGCGGGTGGGACCAGGAACATCTCTGGGACCAGTAATTTCCACGTGTCTCTGGAGAAGGAACTAGCACAGCTACACCAGAAAGATGCCGCTTTGATGTTCTCCTCCTGCTTTGTGGCAAATGACTCCACCCTCTTCACTCTGGCTAAGATGCTTCCTGGTAAATGCTGATGTAAAAGACTTAGGTCATATCAGATTAAATGGAAAAGAACCTTTAATTCGTTCAAAAATCACAGATGCCCCTAAAATTCACAGATACATGATAAAGGGGAACAGTATCTAGAGATAAATAAATATAAGTCATCCCCACTCATGGAGCGTTAACTGTGTTGTACAGGGTGTGAGATCTACTCTGATGCAGGGAACCATGCATCAATGATTCAGGGCATCAGGAACAGTGGAGCCAAACGCTTCATCTTCCGCCACAACGACAGTCGACACTTGGAGGAGCTGCTCCAGCGCTCTGACCCCAAAACACCGAAAATAGTAGCATTTGAGACTGTGCACTCAATGGATGGTGAGTATTTTACAAAAGATAAGAAATGTGTTGTGAACAATATTTTAAAATGTTCTGTGGAACATTTGGAACAATTAAGTGAGTCCATACACAAGCGTGGTGCCTTATTGTGTCATTGCTACGAAAACAACACAGAAGTTGTGATTTAGAAAGATACACAGATATCTGTTCAGTCTGCATCTTCTTACAAAAACATTGTGTTTGAATCCAATTTTGTCATATTTAGGCTCAGTAGCATAAATTCCAGATATTCCCCTGCCTGGAGTCCTGCTTTTAACTTTTTTTGGTTTTTGAAGTTTTCTGCTTCTCATCCTTACATTGCAGAGGCAACAACATGACCAATGAAATATTCCAGTGTTGCTGTTGCACTGAAAAAAACCAATATCACCACACAACACTGTTTTAACTTTCACAAGTTTTAGCCTAAAATATTTTTCTTAAACATGATCAAACGGTAAATATCTTAGAATGGAATTAAATTGTTTTGTTCACTTTTATTCTGTGACATGAATTATTGAATACTTGACTGCAAATCTATTCACACATTTCCTTTAAAGAAAAGGCACAATTTTAATAGTGATTAAAAAAACTGGAGATTGAAATAAAAGGTAAATATAAATTTGCCAAATTATAATTTATTGGAATAAGACATTGCTTTTTATTCAATTGATTTGAAAAGATAATAAAAACAAACAAAAAATACAGTTAAGAAACATTGAGAGCACTTTACTAATGAGCAGTGGGCCAAAATACCTCCCAACAAGTGTAGAAGTCTGATGGAGAGTTCCAGAAAACACCTGATTGCAGTGATCGCCACAAAGGATTCTTCAACTAAATATTACTTTATGAGTTACTTAATGTAAATTATTATATTTTTTGCTTATTTCTAAATATTTCTATTAATCCACAATTCAAAATCAATGTCAAACACAATACATATTGTGTTTACTGTATAGTGCCAGTGTATGATAATAAGAAGTTTAGCACCATCCATTAAAATGGAAAAAAAAACATTATATTTATAGCTGATAAAGTTAAATCTGATCTGAGAGTTTCCAAACTGCTCTAATCCACTGTTATTCTGTCATCCACCACTGCCCCGGTAGAGGGGAGTTTTTTGCTCCCCTCAGCTACATTTTTCTGCGTGATATTACACCAGTGACAGCTCCATAAAGTGCAAAAAATGAATGGATGACTGTATCAGTGTTTTCAATGGCATAACAAATCATCCTTTTGATGAAAATGTCTTATATTCTGTAGATACCATATATTTCTCCTCATACCTTTTCAGAATATTGGGCATCCAACCCAGAGCTGCATTTTCAGCTCTACTAATCTGCTGTTTGCCGATGCACGGTTCTAATTATATCATCTTTTTCTCTGGGGTTGTCAGGTGCCATATGTCCGCTGGAAGAGCTGTGCGATGTAGCTCATCGTTATGGAGCCCTGACGTTCGTGGATGAAGTTCATGCTGTGGGGCTATATGGAGCCCATGGGGCTGGAGTGGGCGAGAGAGACAATGTCATGCACAAAATTGACATTGTTTCCGGAACCTTAGGTGAGTTTCTTTGGTGGAAAAACCTCTGTGTACGTCAGAAATTTATAACTGGTTCTGCCGTTTTGTTTTTCATCCTGATGCAACACCATTTAAAGATAATTCTTACATCATTCACCCACCAGCTTCAAACAGTCATAGATTAATCGGTTCTGTTTTTGGCCTATTTCCATGTAAAACCTCTTGCACAAACTGACACTTTCACCTTGCCAACATTAAGTGTGATATTGCTCTGCTGCTGGTTAAAGGAAGGTAGAAGAGGAGTGAGCTGTCAACAGAGGAGCAGAGGTTTTATCAGTCGGGTGTCAGTTCACCTCCCTCTCTGGCTGTACTGATAAAACTGTCCTCAGGGAGTTCATGCTGTGTGTAACTTCAGGACAGTCGAAAGGTTTTAGGTTAAAAACCAATCCCAAATGATAAAGTTAAACTTTGT
>JAVQJG010299553.1:0-30907 GCA_036024015.1 Craterocephalus amniculus | reverse complement strand
AGTGAACCAGCATCGTAGGACGAAAAATCCCGGGTTAACCCTAAAGTTACGTCAATAAGAGGTTTTTCTTCACACTGTTGATCCGCCGGTACGATTTTCTGTTTCACGTTGCCTAAATTCACTTTAGAATGCATCTAAATTAAGATATTTGGATGTAGCCTCAATGAGGATTATGAGGATATTTCTAAATGTAAAACATTCGTCAATTCATTAAATGTATTTACAGGGACGGGGGGTGGATTCGATAAGACAGGTTCCGGATCCAACCGCGGAGGTACCGGATCGGGATCCGGCTTGATCCGGCACAAATTAAGCCCTGGTAAAGAGCCCTCCAGACTTTCTTGACCTCAGGTTTTTTGAGGTTTGTGACCTCATTGTGATACTGTCAGTGATTTCTAACATAGGAGGGTTTTCACATCGTTGTCCATAAGATACCTTGGTGATGCTGTAGGAGAATTATAGTGTTAGTTTTCTGCAATTAAAATGTGTCTGACTATTAAGGCAAACCTCAAATCAGTGCTCTGAGATGGCTGTTTGCAAGATAATGTGTATTTAACAAACCAGCCATACATGATTTAACCTATCAATACATTGGAAAAGCCTTTACTGACTGCAGCTATTCTAGAGAGCAGGTGGAAGGTGTGGTCTGCCTTAAAACCTTCACAGATTGCTGTTGGTGCCTCACAAAATTAACCTGCAGTTTGTGACTTCCGAGGCAGTATTCTGCTGCTATTTTAGTATATCAGTGGTTCCCAAACTAGAAGGAAATTGAGAACTACTGAATGTTAGTGGTGATCCCCTTCCCCCCAAACTACTGGTTACTATTCCCCTAATTGGAGGAATAAACATTCCTATTGCTGCTCGGTTGTGTGGTGTTTAGCACTGCTGCCTCATAGCAAGAAGGTTGCTTATTGGAGCCTCGGGCAGAGTTGGAGTCAGGCTGAGGGGGGGTTTGTGGCCTTTCTGTGTGGAGTTGTATGGAGTTTTTGTTAAACCCAGATCTCTTTTGTATTGACATAATTACAGTATGGTGTGTTAGCCGAGTTCCCAGTTGGAAATAACTAAAAGTCCGGATGGACTCACTAGCTCCAACTTCACTCATTAAAGGTGGCTTCTGACCTCCAAGTCAAATCCATCATTATTCCAAAGTTGTTGTTTTTTTGGTTATCGAAAACAGAGAACCAGAGGTCTGGAGTGTGGACCAGAAAATTTTCATTTTCACAATTCAGCCTTTCTAAATGAGGTTATTAATTCCTTTTTCTACTTTCTATTCTTCTGCTTTCTACTTTGATAAAAAAATAAAAATAAAAAAACAAACAAAACCATTGTTAGCAGGAAGGCCTGCTGTTCAAACTGCTGCCAGGTATCTTACCGTCTGCAGCTTAACTGGTAAAATAAATGGTTAATATGGAGGATTGCTGTTATTGTGGAAGCAAAAGGAAGAGCATTTTACAGAATTCCCGAAGATCAAGAACATAAGAGAGTCATGAGCAACTGCCAGCAAAAACTCCAGTAATTAGACAACAACGACACGGTGGGACCCTGCAGGCAACAGATACTGCTTTTGTAGCAACTACTTCATACCAGGTACAGAATCCCTCACAGCCTGGCGTGTGAAAGCGGTTAATAAAAAGATAAAGCTGGCTAAAATTTGTTCGCACAGATTATTAAACTCTGCTTTCTGTTTGCAGAGTTTGGAGACAGCCACTTTGGCTAAGGATGGTGTTAGATTGACATAAGCTGCTGCTGGCGCAAACTTTAAATGTTGCTTTTCCTGTAAGATACTAAAGCATTAAAACATGGAACTGCATTAAATCAATGACAATAGAACATTTGCAATGTCTGAAACTACATGTGCATTTAAAAAGTTTCATTATTTTATTGTTCCAGTCCTTGTTTTCCTGCTTTGTGAATATTTCTAAGTTCCTTTGGATAGTAGACTGCATTATACTGTGACTCATTTTTACAGTGAGTAGAAAAAAAGCCTTTGTCATCATTATTCGAATTATGTTTGCCTGTCCATTTTCAATGACCCATGAATTCACAGGTAAAAGATAAAAACATAAATAAATCTGGTTGCATCTCATGCACATGCCCAACAATGTTCATTAAAACCAAAAAATATGCTTCAGCTGACTCAAACAAAAGGCACGTTATTCTCATGCCCCCCAGTCTCTCCTATTTTCTCCTTTATTTTCCCAGCATTTTTTCCTGCCAAGCACAGCCATGCAACTAATTTTTTTCTTTTCTTTTTTTTCCGCTTATTTATTTGTCCTCTCCCTCACTTCCATTCTCTCTAAATTGTATTTCTATCCCAATTCAGGTTGTTTGTCTCTTTTGATCAACTTTATGGCGCTCTCCCTCTTGTTTAACCTCTTCTTATTCCCCTCTCTCCCATTTTCTCAAAAACATTGGCTCTGTAAATTAGTTTTATGTAATTACTTGAGATTGCAGAATCAAGCTAGCTCTGTGTCCATGTAAAGTGCATCATATCACCAAATAACCTCTTCATCTGCTCAGGCTTTCCTCTACATCTACATTTCATTGAAGCAATGTGTTTAGTTTTTAATGCTTTTACTGGGAAGCCTATTTAGCAGATAAACCTCTCAAAACTAAGTATTGTTTCTTATCCATGTCCTTTAATCTCCCCAGTTTCTCTCAAGCTATATCCTTGCCTCTTTCTTTCTGCTTTGACAAGGCATAGTGATAAGATCCTGAGGGGGAGAGACCACTTCAGATACATGCATGGTATACAGGAGGAGGAAGAAAAGTTGTTGCTTTGAAAATGCAAAGAGAACAGGACGGGAAAACTAGATTTAGAGATGGTGAGCAGAGCGATGGAGCAAAGCCAGACGGCAAAAAGGAGCAGGGGGTATGGAGCTGCTTTGAACATGAGAGAAGAGGAAGGAGAAGCAGCTGTTGTGGAAGGCAGAAGGGTTTGGCCATGAGGCTTTACAGAAATCATTGAGAACTCGGTGAGAAAAAGAGTGTGAATTTATCTGATAGAATATTTAGACACAAAGTGAAAGAAAAAAGAAGAAAAAGTTGCTGTGAGTGGAATGAAGCAGCTGCTCAGATTCTGTTACCTCCTCCACTGGAGACCACTGTGAAAATGGCAAGTGTTTCTGTGGCATGAGGCATGAGTTCAGGCTTCATTATCACTTTAAGTCTGTCATTTCATATTCTCTTTCGGAGTTTCTCTGTCTGTCTTTCTGCGTCGCTCTCCCCTATTAGCACTATCGACTCATGGCACACAGATGGGAGCCTGTTGGCACAAAGTCAGAACACACGCATGCACCCATGTTTTATTAATGCAAGCTGCAGTGTCGCTTTTGCATTTGCCTATCATAAACACTTAGTTTCTAGTATGAACACAACCTTTTTTCTTTTTGTGTAGGGTCTCCTAGCCTCTTTCACGCATCCGTTATGCTATCTGGCTTCACCAATGAGCCCCTCACTAATCCATTTTTTTCATATACAACCTACCTGTACCTATGAACCAAAAAAAACGTTGCAAACCTGTGCTGGTTATCTTTTCACAAATCATTATGCCACTGCAAAAATATGTGTAACAGTAACTCAGCATTTCTGCTGTATTGTGTGATCTATACCATGTGGGTCTGATATATCCCTCATACCATCTCCCCAGGTAGCCATAAGTAGCACACAGTGTATGCTAGTCACATTCATCACATCACCAGCACATTCTCATGCTGCAATGCTGGCTTGGTGCATGAAGGCAACCATGAGGTGGGTCAGTTCTATCCCTGTTAGCACCTCCTGTGCTGGAATATTAGCATGTCAACTTTTATTCCTCATTCCACAAGTCTTTGCTTGAAAAAATACACGAAAGTCGTCATTGGCTTTGCATGGAGGCTCTCTTTTCAACCCTCAACTTCCACTTGATTGCTTTTGTCTATGTTGGCCAGGTTTTAAAAAGGCAAATCACTCTCAGATATTGTTATTCTGCTTTCAGCCACTGTAGTTTGTCATTTATAAAGCATCATCATTGTTGGAGCATTTTAAATTTGTAAAAGAAGAAGAAAAGAAATATTTTTCCAGAAAATGTCTGGTTTAGTTCTTATAGCGTAGTAGTTGCAAAATATCTAAAAACTGTTGCTGGACCAGACGTTGATTGTATGAGTCTAATTTGTTGCATTAAAATGGTTTCATTCATGTCTTCTATTGAACATTCTCCCATTTCCAGTCTGGGATCGTGGACTGTATCTGAGTTCCTCTTCAGTTTTTCCACTGGTTAATATTTGTGTGGATGCATAGGTTTGGTTATTTAGTCTTGTCTTTTTCATAATGATTTTAAAAAAGTAATTGCACTAGCCAAAACACAACAGCTGAATAGTAAAGTTGTCCTGATGTGTTTTGTTATGTCCATCACACACAGCGTGTGCTCGAGAAATGTCAGTCTTAATTTTCCTCCAACTTTTTACCTTTTTTACTTTTATCTGTCTTTTTGTCACTTTTTGTCTTTGTTTCTTAACTTTTTACATCTTAATTGTATATTAATGATGGCATCACCTCATGGAATATTTAATCTGACTTTAGATATTCTTTTTGATCTTTTAAGAAAAAGGTCAAGACCTGAAAGTTTCTCTTGTAGTTCTATTCCTATTCTATTGCTGATTGTTTCTGCATGGACGTTGCAAATTGTGTCTCTGACTGGTAAAGTAGCAACATTTTTCTTTGAAACCACTTCAGGAGGGCCCTTTTTTTGCTGTATGTTGGCCATTTAAATGTAAGATTGCACTTACAGGCCCTCACACACACACACACTTTTCAGAAGAAATTTGAAACATTTTTTTCCAGGCGAAAGAAGCAGATTCTAAGCACTTCATCCACTCCCAAATATTAAACTCAAGCTCAGACACTTGACTGAGATGTCTTTTGCTTTAATGCAAGTAAATCAGCATGTTGTGCCTACTTGTGTTTTCTCAATGGTCCTTCAGTGCTGCCTGTTTTCATCGTAGAAGCTTGTATGAATTTGAGGCATTGTGGAAACAGCAGATATAAAATAAAAGAGGATAAATATGAAATATTCATGTAATCTTATGCTGATGTTTGTTTAATAACAACAAAGTGTTATGACTGGGTGCAGCACGGACAAAGTATTCTGCAGTGCAGCATTGTCCTTTGAATAGCGTAGCATAAATAATAGGAATCACAAAAGGATGAGGTGTGTTGCCAGGGCGACAGGTGAATAATATGTTTTTCAAGGTTATTCCAGCTCAAGCAATATGTTGTGAAAATGGGCAAGTTGATGTGACTTATCAGAAGAGATACAATGTATGGCAACACATCCGCATGTAGCACTTTTCCTTTTGGAATGTTTGCCGACAAATCACTCGGTACATAAAGAATTTAACTGTGATTAAACCTTTCAAACTAAAATATTTGATTAGTATCAAATGAATCCTTTTGAATCAGTGCAAAGCCCAAAGCAAAGCAAGCATGGCTGTTCTGTAAACTGCAAGAGTTAAAAGATGGAGGGCTGCCAGATACCTGTTCCCCGGTCATTGATTTCTGAATGATTTCTGCTGTTGTCATTCATGAGTATTTTGGGTAAACAGCGTTTTATCCGCTTTTCTCATAGGCCAAGAAATGGTTTCAATTTTTTTTTAAAAATCCTAGCCTAGGTAGCTACCTGTCTTTGTTCCATATCCCATTTTCACTGTAAACCACAGTTTGAAATTTGAATTGGACTATGTGTAAAATGTAAATATATGTTTCATGTTATTCACATGTCTCAAAAGTGCTACAGCTTTCAAAATTTCATGATCTAATATGCAGAATGTAATCTAAAACATTCAGAAAATCTGGACAAAATCTAAAGTCTATAAATTATTATTACATTCTGTAATCTCCAGGCATCAATAACAGCATGGACAGAAATGCAAGTCATCATTCAAAGAAGAAGCCACGTGCTGAAATAACCCCTGACTTCACTGGACCATACTTAGTTGAATTGACTAAGCTTGAGTTGTTCTGTGGTCAGACAGCTGATAGTCCTTTTTTTTCTTTTTTGTTAAAAAAAAATATACTTTATCATCTACAGAGGCTAGATGCCGCCTCCGTCCCTGATGGAATAAGAGTGTATTTGTTTCTATGAAATTGACAACTGAAATGATCATACAGAGGAAATTAAGCTCCCATTGAGACAACGTCTTGGCTGGGGAAGGAGATTCCACATTTCAGCAAGACTAAATAACTAAAAACTGCTTTAATGCAGCCGTTGTGAAGAAGTCCAGATGCCGGACTAGTCTGCCTGCAGCTGCATTTTGGTGAAATGCAAATAGGAGGGCGGAAAGAAAGAAACGACATACTGATCATTAATATACCTCCTTTGTTAGTTGTTATTTGCAGCTTTTAACAGACTTATGCTTTATACCTACAAGTATTATCATTCAAAACCTGCCCTTTCCAAATGGAAGCCTTCCCTATTAATTCAGCCAAACAAACAATCTTAACAGGATTAATTTGCATGATGCTGATGATTGGCCATTTACAGCTGGGTTTGTTAAAGGCCAACATGTTGCTGGGGTCAGATTTAAAACAAGTTGCTGCATTTTACTCGCATGCTCCCCGATTCTTTAAGGAGATACTGTAGAGAGGAATTGAACTTGAATAACCTTGCAGCTCCATCTAGATACAGCTCAAAGACCTGAGAAATAATTGCACTAATCGATATCAAAAACTTAAGTCGTGTGAGTAAAGCCGGAAGTTAAAGCAAGAGGGATAGGACATGCAGTTGGACAATACTTCTTGCAGAGACTTTCTTCATAATGTGAAGCATCAATAAGAAGTTGAGACATCTACTTTGGTCTCAGTATTGATTCAGTCTTGCGCCATTCATCTTTCTTACACTCTTTCAATAAGGCTCATTATCCTTCCTTCTTACTCCATCTGTCTTTTACCTGTTGTGTATATTTGTCATTATTGTGGCTTAAATTGAGAAACTATTTACTACTTGCTCCTCTTTCTTTCTCTCTCTCTCGCTCACCTTTCATCTTTCTTTCCCATCTGTGTGACTGGTTTTCCTTCAGAGTGCAATTAAATCTCTCCCCACCTTTACCCTTTTATCTGTGTTCTCTCACCTTGGTCTCTCTGAGTTTATCTGTTTTCATCTCAAGCTCTTTCCCCTCTTACCTTAATTTGTTTCAGTTGATCTTTTTCTTTCCGTCCAAACCCTTCCTGCGTCTCCGACACTCCCCACTGTCTTAGTTTCCAATCTCATAATATCTCCTTGTTTTTGCAACTAAAATATGTTTTTTTTATTTCCTTTTTGTTCCTCATCAACCCACCATATAAATGGCTTATCTCACACAGGTGGGATTACCATAATGCGGTGTTCTCTCCTCATGCTCACTGTAATTGCGTTTCCTTCATGCTTTCCAGATTCAGCGCTATGATTTGATTGTATCGCTGCATAAAAGAAAGGCAGAGGGAAGGATAAAAGGTTGTGTTAAGCCTTATTGGTGGTGAGAAAACTGGATCTGGGAGGACACATAAACTTCGCCATGCATGCACACATTCAATCACATCACTGCTCAGCACGGGCAGGTACAACAAGGCGTAGAGAACTGTACAGACGAGGCTTTTTTCCCCATCAGAGGTAATAAATATGCTGCCTGAAAAAAAAAAAACATTCCACCCCAGTAAATGTAGAGTTGCACTGTAACATAAGCACCCTGGTTATTAGCATCCCTGCATATGCTGCAAAGCAAAGAATACAAATGAGGCAATGCTTGACACTTGTTTTTATTGCATTTGCTACGTCTTCTGTCTCGAAGTGTTTTCAGTAAGATTGTTAACCTGTTAATGGAAATAGGTCAACCAGTTTTGACAAATGGCAGGACTTCTCATCCCCTAATGTTCATACACAGTACATCAACTATACTTCATTGCATACTATCTGGAATAGGCAAAAAGCAGCGATACATCATTAATGCACATAGCCTGCTCAACCCAATAAAGAAGAGAAACATGAAGAATTTGACTTCTAAAATCCCCACCAAAGACTGTGTGTAGCACTTTGACTGTTTTGCATGAAAGTGTAAGAAGACTTCCTTCACTGTTTTGTGCCAGGGAGACGATGGCATCTACATCTGCAGCGAATGTTAGGAATTGGACCTTTCTTCATTCATTCATGCATTAAAGGTAGTGCGTAAGAATTGTTGACATTTAGGAGTAATGATTGGCCTAGAAATGACTTTAAATGCCAAGCACAGTTGTGAACCTACAGTGGCCATCAGTGATCGAAGCTCTTCCAGACATAAGCATGTTTTCATTTGCAATGGATCCAACATGTGTGTATTTTCTTCAACAGACATGTGTCCAGAAGAGATTTGTTGATTTGATGGGGTAGCGTGTTCTCTGTCGTTATAACACGTGAACATGCTAAAAAATTCAACTCATCTTAACTTTATTTCTTTTATTTAAAAGCAGGTATCTAGTCTTGATTTGTAAAGTGTTTGACAATGAAATCTCACGACTGCACGTTTCTAGGGAAATCATTCCTGTCATGATCAACCACCACCTCAACTAGCTGACACCAAATCGCTGCATTTTTGTGTAAGATGACTAAGCTGATGTTCTATATTTGTTTCAGGAAGCGCCGGGACACCAGTAATGTTCAATGAGAATGGAGACGCTCCGGGTAGATACGACATCTTCCAGTACCAAAGCACCAACAGATCCGTAGCAGAGTACAGAGTCATCGGCTCCTGGACCAATAAATTACACCTCAAAGTGAGATTCATACAGAAACACACACAAACATACCCTACATTTAATCAAAAATCATATGCTGATAGACATTCAATAGCAGTAATTGAGCTTACGATGCAATAAAACTGAATTTCACAGTGTGATATTGGATATCCAGTTAAATAGAATATAAAGAACAAATGCATAACATATATATATATATATATATATATATATATAATTCTGTTTCACTGATTAAAATTTATTTCAGCCTTGTGTTAAAAAATGAAGAAACGGAGATTGTGTTTCTTGTATTGAACGACCCATCTTTTTGTGAAATAATTGAAAATATTTGTACAAAAATCTAAACTTTTTTCTAAGCTGAGGTTATTATTGGTGCCTCTGATTCATATTATTAAAAACTAGAATTTTTTTTTCAGTCGACAAAGGCAATTTAGCTTTTCATTGAACAATGAATCACTAAACTTTAGCAGTCACATTGTCTTTTCCTTTCCACTTGCAGAACTTTTGATCAAATCACATACTCCACAATGTTACAACCACTGAAAAGAAAAGGAAAACTACTTCCCTTGTAATTCAATCTTCGGCTTGAAAAATCTACATCCTCCTGTTCACATGGATGGTACTTGGGTACGTGCCCTCTACCCCTTCCAAACTAAGACAACCAACCAAAATTCATTGAATCTTTATTCGATTCAGTCTTTTAATCCTGATTAAGCATGGGATGATGGGCAATGTGGACAGGTGAACTTTGTTTTTTTTTTTTAAAAAACAACTACACTATTACACAATTCCTATTACACTAGACTATTTGGCTCAAACAAATATGTATCGTTCATTTTTCACTTTAAAGTAAAAACTTTGCTCAAAACTCTGCAGTATGCAATATGATACTCTGCCCCTTAATTACGGTGGCCAGGAGGTTTAAACAAACAAATATTCATCCACTGAACACTAAATAGGGCTGCACGGTGGTGTAGTGGTTAGCACTGCGGCCTCACAGTGAGAAGGCCGCGGGTTCGAGTCCAAGTTGGTCAGGATTCCGGCCTTCCTGTGTGGAGTTTGCATGTTCTCCCCGTGTATGCGTGTTCTCACATGTGAGGTTAATTGGGCACTCTAAATTCTCCCTGTGAGTGTGTGTGAGTGGTTGTCTGTCTCTCTCCATGTTGGCCCTGCGACAGACTGGCGACCTGTCGACCTGTCCAGGGTGTACAGTTGACAGCTGGGATAGGCTCCACCACACCCGCAACCCAATTGGATTCAGAAAATGGATGGATGAACACTAAATAACCAAAACACAATTCAAGCACAATCATGAATATAAAGTTTATTAGATATCATATGGTCCTTTGGTAAGATTATTTTAGAAAGATGGGGAAACTATGCATATTTTTGTTTAAACCATAAAATATTGCACTGCATCTGAACAATTTACTGAGACTGCATGGCAAATCTAAAAATTCAAAACATAATGTTCCAGCGAACTGAATTACCTCTGTATTAGTCCCAGTTCCTCACTCACCGACTCCATCCTCACGCACAAGCAGGCACATTAACTCTTGGATAACTCTTGGAGCACGTTGAAGTGCTGCATTATAAATCCACCCAGGACTTCATTAGAAAAGCCAGATGACAGATGAGAAGACTAATAGACACAAAATGCTTCCTGGTTGATGGAGGGTCTGGCGCAGTGAAGGTGAGAAAGAGAGAGAGACTGCAGCAACACAAAGGACAACATGCAGTTGAGACACACATGATTGGACACCTTGACAGCTGAGGAATCAACAGATGTCTGCGATTTGTTTAACAACCCAGTTGGGTTCCAAGTCAGGAAAGACATTTTCATGATCAATAATGAGTTTGAGTGGTGATCAGTATAAAGAGTTTCAGGTCCTCAGGTGGAGAAGAACTGCTTATAAAGTAGGAGTTTCATGTTAAGTGTGGAATTGGGATCCTCTGAAGTTTGCTCTGTATTGTTGGAGTAGTACATAACTTATTGTATTTGTAGCTAAATATGCTTGTTTGTTTGTGAACATTGGGGCTATGAATAAATAATGACAAAACACTCGGTGGAAAGAGCAACATCTCAGGTATATTTGTGAACAAGTTGTTGTCACCGAATATTGGTGTTTAAATTATCTGCAACAAATGTGCCATCCAAATGTGCCAATAATCAAAAAAGTCAACTTTGTTTTGCTCCAAGTGACAAAATTTGTCAAAACGCTTAATTTAATTCAGCACTTGTGGCATTTGATGGATCTCAGGGCCTTAATGTACTGACAGACTTTCTCTCAAACACATGCGCAGGTACACACAATGTAGATCCAGCACAGAGATATATATAGGAAGTTAAAGGCTTCACTATACTGCCACAGTTGCAACATAAAAAACTCAATAAATGCACACATGGATAGACATATGCACACACACACGCATGCATACACAGAAGGAAATACAGATGGCGTGTTATGTGGCAGATCTGATTATGGTCAAATTGCTTGGATTGCTGGCTTTCAGCGGAGCTGGTATGAGATTTGTGCCTGGAAGCGTTCAGCAAAACAATCAGAGGGTCTGCTTTCGCTAATTGCTCTCAAACATCCCCTCAAGACACACATTCTGCAGATACACAGAGTGTTATAGCACCGTTGACACACAATAGTGTGTGTTTCAGCAGATGGCTGCCAGCTTCCTTGTTGGATAATATCCAGTGAGAAAACTGAGATGTTTAATTCTGCCATTTGTACACACAAGAACAATAATAATTATTGATATGTGTACTCTGGCTTCAGGTGGAGGCCATGCGTTGGAGGACCGGTGACCCGACTCTCCCTGCCTCCGTGTGCAGCATACCATGCCGCACCGGGGAAAGGAAGAAAGTTGTAAAAGGTGTGCCATGCTGCTGGCACTGTGAACGCTGTGAGGGATACCACTTCCAGGTAAATCTCAGAGAACAGAACAACACATCATAAATAATGGGTTCAATCCAAACAAATTGACTAAATACAGTCAATTTGTTTGATTTCATTGAATTTCTTATATAATAGTTTGCTTTTCTTCAAGTCACATTTTATTTGTACTAGTTTCTTAGTACTGAAAACCGTTAAGCCAAATGCTTAACATGGTGCTGTTTTTAAAACTATCTCCCTGAAAAAGTGTTGAAATAACTCGACCAAATGTCCTATTGTACCTCTGTGTGACTTCCTACACCTTCTACCTCTACAAATCACACCCCATTAATTAGAAGGTTCTACCAGATAATTAACCATTAGACTTGTTGCAGACACAAGAGGTTTGCCTCAATGTGCATTGCGTTCAGAGAGCAGTTTAAGTGTTTCTCCACAGTTAGAGTAGAGTTTTTGTTTCAAACCAAGTGCAAAGAGTCCCATTTTAAATGGATAAATGAAGAAAAACCCCAAAGATGTGATTAAAGGAAATGGAAGTACATGGAGGATGGAATATCTCTTTTTTATACATATCTTTGGGACAGCTTGGCAGATTGTTGTCTTGCTTATTTTGTTGGAAAATTCCAGAACAGGTGAGCTTATGAGCAAAGACTTATGCCTCAGAAAGTAATAAAAGGAAAAAGAAAATCTCAGTCATAACAGCAGCAGGTAATTTTTGTCAGGGTAAGCAGTCGGTATATTT
The DNA here is from genome assembly GCA_036024015.1 of Craterocephalus amniculus. Classification (NCBI taxonomy): domain Eukaryota; kingdom Metazoa; phylum Chordata; class Actinopteri; order Atheriniformes; family Atherinidae; genus Craterocephalus; species Craterocephalus amniculus. Next base: position 18,523 of record JAVQJG010299553.1, on the reverse strand, counting down.
TTATGCCTTCATTCATTTGCTGTAAAATCAATAATCTGTTGGCACATAACTGTGGAAAACTGTAGAAGCATGACTGAAATACAGTTCTGTGAAAAGGAAAATACACCCTCTTTCAATCTCAGGTCCATTAAAATAACAGCTGCCGCTTACTATATCCCAGAGTCAGTGGGTTTTGTGTGAATAGCAGCAGATCACAGATTTAACTGTTTTATTATTAACAATACTTAAGACAGAATGAAGAAGCAGTATGTAAAATTACCATATGCCATTACCAATATAAGAAGATTAGTGTGTGTTGCCAAAATTCCAAGGAGGAAAGACATCAATCTGAAATAGGCTGTAAGGTCCACAATGAGAAAGCTAAAAACATTACAGCTGAAAACATTAAACCCAGCTAGCAACCGTCCTAGGCGTGGACGTCCCTGATAGCTCACCCTAAAGTCACACCATGTAATGCTCAGAGAAACTTTAAATAAATAAACGACACCACACAAAGAGCCACACTTGGATATAGCTTGTAATAATTCTGGCTTGTTTTGCATTCACAGGCCTTCAACACCTTGCAGTCATTGAGTCAAAGATGATGTATTCCAGATTTAAATGCTGTTTATAACAAATTAAGCCTGGCCAAAAACGTAACAGGATAATATTTCCAAACATGAATGCAAGTTTGCAACATAAAGGTGGGAAATAAAAAGAATCAAAATCCAGAACCAAATCTAAAGAGCTCAGCTGCAAATCTTCCTACTGTACAAGCTACTAAATCACTTCTGCAGTTTGGCTTAGTGATTATTTAGTAAATAATAAAGTTACTTTACAGATGTATACTTATGTGTTTCTACATCCCTGGAAGAGTTTTCATTCTTGAAATGTTTAAGAATAAAAGCTTTAAGAATTTTGCATAAAATTTGCATCTACATTATATGGGACCTACAGCTCATCTCATGTTATTTAAGCATTGGTAGTGGTGTGTGTGTGTGTGTGTGTGTGTGTGTGTATGTGTGTGAACTGAAAAAATGCTAGAATTGGTTCATTAAGTCTAAACTCTCCTGAGATTTTACAAAATCTATCATAAAATGCATACATCTTTAATATCATGACACACGAGTGTACCATTATTGTTACTTTCCCTCTCAGGCCTCTGAGTTTACCTGCGAGCTCTGTCCGTATGAGATGCGACCCGATACCAATCGCACTGGCTGTGTTCCCATCCCAATCATCAAGCTGGAGTGGCATTCCCCCTGGGCCATCATCCCGGTTTTCGTCTCCATGTTGGGCATCATCACCACATCTTTCGTCATGGTCACGTTCGTCCGCTACAACGACACTCCCATCGTCCGAGCGTCGGGGCGGGAAATGAGCTATGTGCTGCTGACGGGGATCTTCCTGTGCTACGCCATCACCTTCCTGATGATCGCCACTCCCGATGTGGGCGTGTGCTCTTTCAGGAGGATTTTCTTAGGTTTGGGGATGTGCTTCAGCTACGCCGCACTGCTCACAAAGACCAACAGGATACACCGCATCTTTGAACAGGGAAAAAAGTCCGTAACAGCCCCCAGGTAATAAAAAAAAACGAGCCGTTTATCACGGTGCAGAACTTGGGTGGAGTGTCAGTCATTGTGCTGTAATTGTGTGTTTTTTCTGCACTTTGGTGTGTGTAGTCTCTCAAAGACTTAACCTCTACTTCCTCCTTATTAAGCTACCTGCAATCATTACTCATCATTTATTTTTCATGCATAATTTATGTGTGCCATGAACTCCCGCTCACCTATTGCACCGCTCAGTCAGTGTGAGTGACTCTGGAAGTAAGCGTCGACTCGGGGGCTGAAATGTTAATGCAGGATTTAATAACATTCAGGTTCACGTCCATGCTCAGATAATCATCTGTTTTCCCTTCATGCTGTCCAGGTGTCTTTTTGTAAAGGGTTTGCATGTTCTCTTTGGGTATGGGTGGGGTCTCTCAGGATAATTTAGTTTTGTCCCACAGTCTGAAAACATGTATTCATGCAATAGTGACACACTGCCATGTCGTTTTCTCCTCTTGCAGGTTCATCTCTCCCGCCTCCCAGCTTGTCATCACCTTCTCCCTCATCTCGGTTCAGCTCCTGGGCGTCTTCGTCTGGTTCGCCATGGACCCTCCCCACACCGTGGTGGACTACGGCGAGCAGCGCACCCAGGATCCCATGGCGGCTCGCGGAGTCCTGAAATGCGACATCTCAGACCTGTCTCTCATCTGCTCTCTGGGTTACTCCATCCTGCTTATGGTGACGTGCACCGTTTATGCCATCAAGACGCGGGGGGTGCCTGAAACATTCAACGAAGCCAAGCCCATCGGATTTACCATGTACACCACGTGCATCATCTGGCTGGCGTTTATACCCATCTTCTTCGGGACGTCGCAGTCTGCAGAAAGGGTGAGTTTCTTTGTAAAAGAATGTGTACGTTGAAGGTGCTGGGTTCTTTCTTGGAGAATGTGGCGTACTTTATAGTGGCAGAGTATTGCATTGTAATCAGATTATAAACATTATTAACTTCACCTATTAGCAGTTATGATACAGATTTTCTTTGGCCTTCAATAGAATTTGGATTTTCTTGCATTTTCCTATAAGTTGGACGTTGATGTATTGCTGTAGCAAAACAAATGTTTTGGCTTATATCCTTTGAACTTTTTTTGAGATGAAACCTTTGTGTCTTGGTGTTGAGGAATGTGTTTAATTCGAGCACAGGGTTTATTGTCAGCCAAAACTTCATAGAGGGGTCAGAAGAGTTTCTCTTTGGCTGTATTCTCTAATTGGATTCAGTCATTGGTCCAGGCTGAGAAGTTATTGAGTAAAGGTTTCATCAAGCCTTATACGTTGCAAACAGAACCAATTCCAAAACCACTTAGTCCTAGTTAACTATACATGGATGCAAACAGGTCATTATTATCCCTGTAACATCAGGAATTTGTGCAGGAAAAGAAATAGTAAGTAAGTTTGTGGTCTTGATTGTCGGAAATTTCTTTGCTGATCTATGGGACAGTATATTGGTACATTTGGCTATTACTAGAGCCGAACCAATATCACCAATGAGATACCATTCATGAAATGTAATTACAACATAATAAGTGTGCTCTGGTGTCATAGAAACACAAGGTTTTAAAACATGTTATTAGAGGAGTTACCTGCTGCTTAGTCTATTGGGCTGTAACAAGTAGAAGGGAAATGGCATTTATTGCTTTTCCAATATGATCCAGTAAGCCACAGAGAGTACACAAGTGTATATGCCTTTCTTTGGACCTCTTTTTATTATCAAACTGATACTTAAAATTATGGTTGTTCATTGAAGTTAGTCACTGACACCTCACAAATCTGCAAGTCACATTAACCAGAACTTGATCAAATATCACAGAGTTATAACAAATGACAACAAACTGCGTCTTTAAAGCTAAAGTAGTACTTTTCAAATTAATTTACTTAAGTGGAAGTTCATAACTTTCAGTATTTCCACCAATGATGCTGAATATCAGATTTAATAAATGAGCAGCTGATACTCAATCAAGGCCACTTGTGGATGTTTATTTATTTAGTTACTCGCTCATTTGCTGACAGGGAACCACACAAAGAGGATAAAGTATATGAATAAAATCCCTATTGTTTTTTTATTTCATTTATTTTTACCAGCCTAAATACTTGAAATAAAGTAAGAAGAGAATATTTATATAATAGAACATGTGGTGGACAGTAAAAAATTAAACAAAAACCAAAACAACTCATTCTTGATTTTTATTGATTTTAAGCTATATATTTCAGAAAAACAACAACCACTGTGCGAGTTTGGCAGCGTATGAAAATGCGTCCTCTCTTTATATAAAAACAGACATTAGAAAATACACAAACACACACACACTAAGCAGCCAATACAGCTTTTCTGATTCATATCACTGTGTTTACTGACACAAGTGCAGTGTTGGGTTATCGATTCCATTTTTTGATAATGTAACCACTCTTGCTTTAACAGTAAAACACTTCATATCCTCATTGAGATTCATGGCATGTCATTGATTGCAGATCTAGTCCCTTTGTAAAATAAAAGTGCACCTATGCAGACAGATAAGAAGAAAACCAAACCGGGCATGCAAACAGATTGATGGCTTTAAGCGTTTCACTGCTCTCAAATATAATGATGTTCTTAAATGATCGAGATAAACCATTTACTGTAAAACCTGTGTCCTTCAGATAGCCATCAACACAATCCCAAATACCATTACTGTGTTTCTGTGTCACTCTCATCTTTGTAAAAACCGATGTGTCCACTGAATGTAGAAGTTCTTACTTCGTCTTTCTCAGCAGAGAGACAAGGCCTCCATTCATTCCCCAAAGGGGGAATTCCAATGCAGATGCAGCAAGACAAAAAGATTTTTTTAAAAACTATTTAAAAAAGGCAAATTTGCTATTTATTATTTACAATATCTACAATAATTTATGTCGCTTTTTACTGTGCATTGTGTGTTTTGGTCTACTGGGAGCAGAGCCTGTTGTGCTGCAGGAAGGAAGGATCTGCCATAGCGCTGCTTAACACATTTGAGCTGAAGGAGTCTGTCGCTGGAAGAGCTCTGCAGTGCTGTCAGAGTGTTCTGGTGGGGGGGGGGTCGGGAGCTGTTCTCCAACATGGAGGACAGCTTATGCATCATCCTCCTTTCTCCCACCACCTCTACTGGGTCCAAGGGGCGTCCCAGTACAGAACTGGCCACTGGAAAGCTGTAAACTCCTCTAACCTCTCCCTGTTTTGGAGTGTCAGTCAGGCAGTTTTCATTACATCTCAGTCCATTTTCTTTTCAAGGCAAGATACCAGCCTCAGCTGCTCTGCAAAGAAGCTCACATCAAAGTGATCCCGTCTAATCACACATCAGGGAAATCACACTCCTGCTGGATATTTCATAGTGTTTTTCCGACTTTTTGTTTTTTTTTCCTGCCTGAAAGAAGCCAGAGTTTTGGGGTAGTTATATGAGACAGGAAAGTTACAAGCAAGTGAATCTTTTTATGGCTTCCCTTTTAACTATAAACATGGATCTCTTTCTGGATTTTACATCCACAGGATAGAGTTTGATGAGTGGTAGCCGGCAGTGAGATAACTTGATCGCTTTCCCCAGACAGAGGCTTCGCCTATTTAACTTTTCCAAAGGGGTCATCTCACTGCTGCTGGCAGCTTCTCTAACCTTTAAATGACTTGAGTGTGAATGACAGAGTAAGACTTTGACCCTCTATATATTATTCTGTGCATGTTACCAGTTATAGGTGCTGATGCGTCACTGCAACCGTGGGGTGTGTTCATGTGTGAAGTCATCTCTGTGTGTTTTCATGACCTTATAGGGAGTTTATCTGTGTGTGCTTGCGTGCACGTTATCTGCCATGTCTCACTGGATGGACCAGAACAGCGTCCGAGCCATATTTGCTCTGCTAATTAGCATGTCCACCAGCAACTTCCCGTGTATGTGCATTTGAGTGTGTTTGTGCAGTGTGTTAGTTTTAATTGGAATATCCACCGGTGAACATTTGCGTGTCTCTGTGTGTTGTTTCTAATTGCAATATCCTCTGGAGTGTGGGGCAGCTGGCTGGCTAACAGAGAGAGCAGAGGAGAGGGAGGAGAGAGGAGTAAACAGGTAATGATGTGACTCGCTGATAGGGCTTTAATGAGCAGAGCTTCACTAAGGGTATAGTTTTGTTTTCAGAAAGAGGGGAGGAGGGCGGTCTTGTGAAGTTAGTCTGAGGTTACAATCCATCATGAGTCCGACTTTGAATAACTTTGTCAGCAAATTGCTGTCAGTGAATAAATGTGCAAGGAATTCTTCATAATGTTGGTGAGACCTTTTGCATTTGTCCTCTGCAAGCCATAATTTGGAGTTTATGTCTGAAATCTTTCTGTATGTGAGATGTGCAGCCTTTTCAAAAGATCAGAGGAGTTGATCATTTAGTAAATGGCACTAAGGTGATGATGAAACCTCCAAAGCCGTGATTTCCACACTAGCTTTTTATCTGTAAGTGCAGGCCTCATTCTGTATGACTGCATCCCATGTGCTCCTTTTTGGAAAGACTGACAGCACCGCTCACTGGGAGCATTTTAAATATTTCTTTTTTCTCTGACAAAAGAATACCTTCTATCCAAAGTCCACTCTAACATCTTTAAAGTAACTTTAGTGAGCTATATTTCAGTCAGATTTCTTTGGTTTCACAGAGATACATTTTGAACTGAAAATTATTCACACCCATGCAAAGTTATCTTTTAAAAAACGACTTTTCATTTATTAAAATGATCCTTCTAGGTGCTTAGGACATGAGTGGCAGATATTCGACATTGTTTCTGCAGATGTTAATTATACACAGTCATAAAAAAGAAGGATCACTGTCTTTCAATTATAAGGTTTTAATGTTTTATAGCCTTGTTGAAAACTGATCTGGTCTTTTCAAGGTTTCAGAGTAAATTTGTTTTTAATTTCTCATGTTTAATTTAACTTATTTTCAAGCTTAATGAACAAAGAAAGACAGGCACTACCGATATTGTATTGTCTGATGTTCGCTGTTCAATGATATGGGTACACTTTGAAAGTTAATGAAACTGAAAATAAATAAAAAGGGAGCTAAAATTGAATTAAATTAGCAACTAAAACTGTTTCATTGCACACACATTATGCCACAACTGAAAGGAAACTGTTCAAAGATCTCTTAAACCTTTCATCCCCATCTTTAATCTGACCATCATTTTTTCCTCCGACACTATTTCATAAAATCCAGTCACTTTTGGGGTTATGGGAGGGTTGCATTTTTCCTTGGATTGAACATCATGATCATTGCAAAAAAATTGAATGAGATTCAGACAATGATCAAGTGAAACAACCTGCCAGAGCAGCAGGATAACTTTGCTTGATACAATTTCTTACATAAAACATTTCAAGGCAGAGAAGTTGGGAAACACTAACTCCTTTATGTTAAAATCCATCAAAACTAGTCTGAGTATTTTTTTTTCTTAGTTTGAGAGAAAATATCTCAAAACAAGAACAGTTGAAGATGATTTCTCAGAATTTAAGAACTGCTTCTGTGGCAGTGCATGGTACAGTTGGTGGTGTGGCTCCAGCCCTGTTGTTTGCAACCTTACAGATAGGAGTAAATGAATCAACTATTTATTTTGAACATGTTTAAAAAAAGAAAGCAACAGCAAAATGCATATCAAGCATGACAAAAAAAAAAAGTAAACAAAAGAAAATAAAACAAAAAAGGTGTTTTGCTTCAGTTTTGATGTTTAAGTACAAAATGTCTGGTGTTTCCAGCTAACAAACAATTTCTAAATTAGGTAATCTTTTTCAACTGCTTCTTTGCCCAAAGTTATCTATGCTTTTGTCTTTTTTCTCATCCTAACTACTGAAATTGACTGTACTCGATTGTCAGTCAGGATTCCCTCCATTCATCCATTTTTTTCAAAACACTTTATTGAGACTTGTAACTGAGACAAAAAGACAAATATATGACACCTTTACTTGCTGCCTTCTGTTGGATTCTTGTTATTATTAGATTATATATTAATTCCTAAATGTTATTTCTCCTCTATAAAATCTCTAAAATGGCCTTGCACCCCAGTACATCTCAGTTTATTGACCCATTATGTTACCTCATGAGCACTGAGATCCACAGATGCTGCCCAGTTGACTTTTCCCAGCAGAATTCCTTTCTGGAGTTTCTGGACAACTCACTGAGCAAAATAAGCAAAGTCTGAATGCTGAATTTAGATTCTGAATCCTATAGTTTTTTCTTTCTAAACCATCCATTGTCAAGTTTTTGCCTTTTCTTTTCTGGTTTCCTAAACGATCTTTTTCTGATAGATTTCATTCTGTCAATTACCAGTCTTGGACCCTGAAAAACGGGGAGGATGCTGTGTCTTGTCTGTTCATTCCCCACAATTAACCCTAACTCCCCTGAATTCCCGGCGTAGCTCCGAGTCACACAGAGAGAGAGAGAGAGAGAGAGAGAGAAGCAAAAGGCAAAGAAGGCAAAACACAAAGAGGGAGAGATAACAGCTGAAAGCTGCAACTACAGAGAAAGATGTCAGGGAAACGGTGAGACCTGCAATAAGAATGTGAGAAAAGAATCAAGTCAGAAGGATTCTTACAGTAAGCATCACCAGTGTGTGTGTGTGTGGGGGGGCGGTATTGTTTTGAAATAGGTCATGCCACCATGCCGAGGATCTTGGCTTTAGACAGCCTCTGCTGCGCCCTGCAGACATGTGAAAGGTTGTGTGGAGTGAATGTGCAAGTATGCACCCCTCTGCCTCGCTGCAAAGCCCTAACCACAGGATAGGGCTTCTCTACAGCTATCTCTTTGTGCCCAATCATTCCTCCGCCTGACGCAATGGACAGAAGCCCATTTTTCGTTGCTCTTGTCTTTTGTCTGTCTTTTCCTCTTTCTGTGATTCCCTTTTTGTCTCCCTGCCACCTCTCCTGTTCTCTAGATGTCTTTAACATGGCCAGCTTGTTATCTTCCTGCCTCCTACAGCGGAGTAGGCAACCATTCCCTCCTCCACCTGCAAAATCCCTCGCTGTGTGTTTGAATGTGTGTGGATGTTTTTTTTTTCACAGCAGGTGTGTTCCTCTCGAGTCACCTTGTGTGCACCGCTTGCTTTAGAAGACTCGAGTGAGTGAGATTTTGCTCTTTTACTTTGCCTGTGTACCAATTTAAGGGCTGCTCAGAGCTGAAATCCCTACAAGCGCTCGGGATGAAAAGCTTTTCCTGTCAAACTCAATTAGGTTCTATTCACAAAACTGATATTTTAACGGAATTTCTATCACTTCTTTTGATAGATCATCCATGTCTGACTCATGACAAAACAAAAACAGCTGCTAAAAATCCAAACTTAAGATATTTAAAAAAAATAAAAATAGCAAATTACCTTCGAAGTAACATTCCTGGCTTTTGCTATTACCTGGTGATTCCCAGGAGTTTCTAAGGACTCCGCTCAATCTTCCTCACTCACAAATCCATCTCTGTCCTTCACAGCATACACACACACATACACACACACACACACACAAATAGGTGCACCGTCTTAATGTCCAAAGATAGATTTATGACTGTGGTCTGTGTGGAAATTCAACTACTGCCCGAATCCTTAACCAGGAGTGACTTTTAGCAATCAATCTTCTGTAATCAGAAGAGTTCAGGAGGTGAACACAATGCTCAAAAGAGACGGACGAACTGGGGATTAAGGGTGTTGAAAAAGGAGGCAAAATGTCAAGTGAACATATAAGGCAGAAGGCTGCAAAGAAAGAGTGAATCAGGCAGCGTGGGTGTGCTGAGTGACTGTGGAAAAGATGATTCAAAAGAGGGTGGGACTGACTATGATCAATCATGGGAGTTGCATGGAAGACATGTCCGCTAATATGTATGCAGATATAGAAGTGCAATATAAATAACGAGACAGGGAGATGAAGAAAAATCTTCCTGATCCTCAACTCTCTTTCACCTGTTTTGTAGATTCTTTTTAAGGTGCAATTTCTCTGTTGTGAGTGCACTTCACTGTCTCTGTGGGGAGTGTGGAGACAGAATGGAGGGGGGCATTGTTGCTTTGACTAGAAGTCAATAGTGGAGCTGAGCTGATTGCAGGTCCATTGTGCTGAGGCACGTTGTCCTAAACAGTAGATAGTTTCTAGCCTGGCAATTACGACTTCAATGTGAGCATTTAGTCTTTAGAAGGGACAGTTGACCCGCCTCTCACAAATGTCCCTGTTTTTGATTGGTCGAAGCTTAAATCATTCAAAGCTTAAACCAATCACAGTTTTCTCTGACTTGTGTGTAGCCAGCTGGGCTAACAGACTCTTACCGAAGCCGGTCGGGAGCAAGGCTAGTTAGTTTCTAGAACACCTTAAAACTTTCACACAGTGCAAATAATGAAATTGAATTTACTTTTATTAATCTCAGAAGGAATTTGGAATGTTCAACTTTTTTCTGTTTTGTTAATGTAAAAAGGACATAGATGTAAAATAATGTGGGAAAAAAATCTTTAAAATCAGCTTCATATATTCGATTACAGTATGCTGTGGGTACAATTTATGTTGTAGTTATGTAAAATGCATTTTCAAAGAAAATCTTTTAAAAGAAAAAAAACCTCAGTATAAGAATCTTATGAAAACCTCATGTATTATTTGAATAGAAACTGTTTGTGAAGGGTTGTCAAGGGAACATTGGATTCCACGAATGAGAGAAAACAGGTTGCTTCTTGTTAGGAAACCGTCTTTGAACATTTAATTTTGAAGGAATGTGCTTTTACACTCTTTACCAGAGCTCTGCTGGGATTTAGTTGTTTGGTTGAGAGTGCGGGAGCAGCAAAACATCAGCGTATCAGATCCTCACATCAAACGGGGGAGATGCTGAAGGATTTTGGGCGTGGGTTCGGTGGGGAGACGCTCTGGGGGGACCTCACCCGGTGACACTTCCTGTCACATACGTACTGTTACTCTGCAAGATTCATAAACACTTGCATGTAAGCACTTGTGCATACAACGTAATTCTCTTTTATTTTCTACAAGATCCTTTTCAAGGTCCAAACAACCCCAGAGTTATACTGCTGAACAATGTTTCTGTTAATTATTCATCTTATTTCCTGCCTTCCTTATATCTATATTCTCACATTTGCATGTATAAACTTACATTACAAAGCAAAGAAATTCAAACAAAAACCACTCAATAGTGCCGTATCATTTTTAAAAACTCTGTTTGTTTATCTCTGCTGACATAACACGGCACATATGAGGTTAGTTTAATTAATGATGTTTTGAAATAATTAATTCAGGATTAATTAGTCACAAGGATAATAATAAAAGCTAAATTAAAACACTGGGAAATGGAGGAATGAAACCATTGTAGAAGCCACATTTAATTAGTGTGGTGTTGATGACCCCAAGAGAAATCCACAATTTATTACCTTTTAAAGCTGTTGCAATAATTTTGCATCTCTTAGATGGCAATTGATTGTTGGTATTCACTCAGACTGAAAGTGGTAGGTCTCATGCAGGCTGAACGTGGTGTAAAAAGCCTGGCAAACTAAGATTCACGTATGAGGGGTATGACCATGAAGTTGACATTTTAATTTCTTTTTCCTACACTTAAAGCAAAGCTAAAAAAAAAAGTTTGTGACCTTAAAACGCTTTTGACTCATTTTGATAGGGTGCTGACATAATTCACATTTCAGGGGCCGGGAGAAACTTTTCTTTTCTAGTCTGGGGCATCACATGATGCTTGCATTTTGCTTTATAACACCACATCACATGCTGGCAGCTGGATATCAACACTCTGGCTGTTTTGGATGTCCACCATGATTCAGCAAAGAAAGGTAAAATGACATTATCAGAGGAAACAAAGGAAAGAGAGAGAGAGAGAGAGAGCAAGAGAGTCATCACTGGTTTGGCTTTTACTCGCTGGAGATCTCAGAGAAGAGATGCGATACAGAAGTAGCCTTCATTAGAGGGGACCAAGAATTTGCCAAAATATGTTGTAATATCAGTTTATAAGCCAATATTTGGATTTATGCATTGTAACAAAGCCAGATCATCTGTATATCAGGGTTTATACACATTCTAGCACATACCACATGACAGAGCCAAAGCCTTTAGAATTCTGTCAGTATTTCAGTAAAAATATTTTCGTTCACATCCAGAATGTGCCACCCACCGAAGATATTGAGTTTCTTATGTGTGTAGAAATGCCAACAGCAGCATGAAGCCAGTGCGTCTCCAGTGGCATATAATCACAAAGCACTCCTTTTGTGTTGGTATTGGTACCTGAGTTTTTATTTGGAGGAAATATTCAGAATTCTGGTTGTCACAACACACAGTATAAAAAGCCTCATCACTCGAAGCCCTGGAGGCTGCTTATGTGATGTCTGCTTGTAGATGAGGCCAAATATCTTTCAATATCGCTAAATACATACGTCAGAAGCAAAGCTAGACAAAAACCTGACAAAAAAAAACAACAACTCTATGTCTGTCCGATGACGCAGTTTACATCAGGATATGTGAAAGACTCCTGGAAGCCTCCACAGATATGAGTGGAATGATAATAATGAACACATCTATTTCCAAACGCATGATGGGGAAAACAGGAAAAGGCATCTTTAATAGTGTAAATACATTTTATCATGAGAACATTTACATTAAGCTTTAAATTTTAATTTTTTTAAATATTTGACATGTTTTTAGTTATAACTTTTAATGAATCAGGCACTGATAGCACATCATACTTTTCGTTTGTTTCCAACCAAAAGCATATCGGCTTCGGTTTGGGATTTGGCTGAAAAAATATTCCACAGGGAGTACATTGCTGAAAAAAGCTAGAGAAACACTGCTTTAAAGTGTGTGCTGTAATACTTTATGGTACACAAACAAAACTCTGCCACAGCACTTATGTTGGAATATTATTACATATGCATGTACAAATATGGGAATATTATTTGTTAAAATATATTTTAAGCCTCAATTATTCCTCTAAACATTTCCCAGTTACCTCAACATGCAAGCATAATTTCCATAGCAGCAAGCCAGTAAGATTTCAAAGTTTCCCTGTGGGGCACATTCAGTTCAAAAGCCTGTCACATTACAGTTTAATTTATGTATCTATAGCCAATATGAAAGGCTTTACTTTGGCATTGGCACAGGATGCAAACCACAGACAATTAATGGATGCAAATCTTCATAACTCATCATAACTTTCCAGTCAGAAGTTTCAAACATAATATCTCACTTTAAAAAGCATTTTCTGAATTAGCCAAGACTGTAAATGCAATGTGTGCATAGGATTATTAAAAGTATTAAGGCAGACTATTAATGAATACAAAGCAAGAAGGACCAATTATGTTTCCTGGACTACTTGTTGCAATTTCTTTTTTAGAAAAAGAGCGAGAGGGAGAAAAAAAAGTTTAATAAGGTGGCTTGGCTGATCCTGCTGAGAAAGGACTTAATTAGTAGTGGTGGCAAGAATTTTCCCTAAAATCAAAGCCAGTTTACAAGAGAGGGCACAATTGTGTTGCCTTCTTCCTATAATAATTTCATTAGAATTTCAATGGAGGGTTGGAGATATGCAGCGTATATGTACGTATGGTTTTCAGCATGTGCAGCCCCCATTTTTCTTCATAATAAAAGTCCACCAGAACATGATTAATCAAGTTCTATTTCACTTGCCTAACGTGTGACACTATTTTTCCTGCAACCTGCAGAGCGGTCAGAGTTGTGCAGCGTTTCACTTCCTGAAATGTGGTCGGATATGCAAGATGATAAGAGCAAATGCTAACAAGCTGCGGCACAGAAAACACAGCTGTAACACAACCTGTGCACTTCTTTTATGACATGCACACAGACCAGAGACCAGTTTGGTTTGCACAGGAAAAAATGTCCCTAAGTGCTATTTTGTAGTGGGTAATGAGGCACTTGTGGCCAGTGAGCAGTGAGCTTAGGCCCAATTAAGATGCACTGATACAAAGTTAAAACATCTTGACAGAAACTCATGTGTCAAAGCTTTTTTCCCCTCCTCATTGTGTTGATGATTTTCACCAGAATTAGATATGCATATGGTACTGTATGTGTATCAAGAAGTTTAACAAGCACTGCATGATAAAAGAGATTTTAACTTTTTGAGCAGTCAAATGGGTTTAAAAATCTTCTCTTCTAGTTGTCCTTTTTGTAAAAAATTGAATTGTTGAACAATCTGAATATTCATGCAGCAACTTCTGCATTGATTCTTTTCACTCTAGCCATGAACTGATGCCTTGATGTTACTTGTCTGATCATCAAAGCATCTCTCCAGTGCCAGTTAGGGCTGCACAATTATGTAATCGCAATTATTAATCACAATCATTCATTGTGACTGGACTAACATGGATTTTTTTGCATTAAATAAAAGGAATGTGGTAACATTTTTTTGGGAAAAAATTTACTTTAGATTGGAATAGATGATAAATAAAGCAAAATAATTACCCAATACTTTAACTTTCAAAAGTACAAGCTTCATACTGCAGATACAATTGCAAGATTCAACTTAATGGAGATCATTAAAGCTTACACACAATAGTCCTAGGACATTAGGGTTCTGACTTGCGACATAATTATAGATCGTTTTCCTTTTTTAGTGTTATTTTAGTTTTTCTAAAATAACACAAACAAATTAATCCAATCACTTTGAACTTATCAATTTTAAAAAACAAAAATTGCATTATATATTATTTGCTTATTAATCCATTTACAGCTCTGCATTTTATATGCAAATGTTTCATACAATGTTTCCCCCTTTTTATGTTATTTTCTCTTTTTATAGTTTTTATTTATAAGTAATAGTTACTATTTTGATAATAACCTTTTCCTTTTGTCTTTTTCAATCAATCAATCAATCAATAAATAAATCAATCAATCAATCAGTCAATCAATCAATCAATCAATCAGTTTTAAAACAGTATTTTCCTTTTCATAGTGTGACAGTGAGGTCCTGTGACTACTGACTGATGATGCACCCCTGGCCACAGGGATATCCCTTTGTGTGACCAGTCAGTGTGCATGACTGTCATCTGGGAGGTTGTGGATTCGATCCCCGCCTAGACCCTCATTCGTGCAACCACAGTAGCTTACAACTCACTAGCTGCTGAATTTATCCTATGGCCCATTGAAAGCACTGAAGTCTCCTCCTTTTATTGTCACTTGTCCTGAAACTGAAACAAGTCCACAAAAGGGATGTTGACCATTTTCGAGGCATGAGCTCCTTCTCACAACGCTTCTCATCTCCAGATGCCACTGTATTTTCTTTTCTCCTCATTCAGTGCCTTGCTGCCTCTGTAGGGTGTGCACTCTGTATACTCTGTACACACTGTTCTTTAGGTACAGTAGCTTAATGAAGCCTTAACCATGTATTCACCCCTGCTGTTTGGCAGATACTTGAGAATGTATTCATTCTTATGCATCACTTATGCATTTATTTATGATGTAGTCCGAAAGTTTTATATTGTGCCTTTCATGATACAAATTAAATATTGAGTAACTAACTACCGTATAGTGCTATATCTTGAATAAAGATACCTTAGATAGATGTGATGTCTATCCCAATTCAGCCCAATAAATGTTAATTGAATATCAAAGCAGATTAAATAAGGTAGCGTCAGATTGGGTTTTTATAAACGGTTATTTCTTTGGTTAACTTTTACGAGTGCAGGCATATTTCCCTCCTTATGTTCACCACATGATAGGCCTCATTAATAGTTAATATCATCACTGTAAACCATTGTTTATTCAGTGATGAATTAATGTAGGAATATTCTTTGAATATTTACTTTATTTTTATTATTTATTTGACATTAGCCAGTCTGAAATGGAAGTTAAACATACTGTATATGATACCATGGCCTTGTTTCTGAAAGATAAGTTTATCCTTCATCTTCAGTAGTCTGCATGCTTTTATCCTCAGCGAGACTGTACCTAAATAAAACTCTGACTTTATATCCACCGATATTTTCACCCACATGCTTCAGTTTTAATAAAGTTAAATATTTAATCAGTGGACTAGTGGATTGCAACATCCACTCTGACTCGGGCAGTCATTCTCAGCAGGAGCTGTGTTCCTTTTTTTCATGCTACCTCCTTGTTGTTTATAAGAGAATCCTTCATTCCAATGAGGTGAAATAAGTATCATGTTCTTTGACAGCAGTTGCCATGGTGAATCCACAATCCATGTATAGTAGCTCCAGTGATGATTGCATTATTGTTGACTTTGCTTTTGCTTGACTCAGAGTTGATCAAACTGAAACCAAGCAGTGATTCTGAAACGGGAAACTGTGAGTTTCTCCAGTTCAACAAAGTTGAAAAAAGTTTCTTTTTAGGTTTTCAAAGTGAGTTAAACCTGCTTTCTAGTCCTTCCTGTCCCAGGTTTTAATCATATCGTCCGTCTGCCTCCTGCCTCATCATTCTTCACTTGGGTCCTACTCCTTGTCACCTCTCATACACGCCACAAGACATTCAGGACCTTTCAGCAATTTCAAATGACTCAGCTCATATTTTCTGTAGGACACACACCTTGAATCTTTATCAGTTTGCTTGTTAAATGATGAAGAGCTGAGACTGCAAGAAGAAAGTCATCTGAAAAACAACATGAAGTTTATAAGGAAATAGGCTGAAAGTATATTGGCTAAGAAGAGCAAAATGAATAAATGAGGACCGATAGGCAAGGTTTTTAGTGCATTATGGAGTGCAGTCAGTCATGACAAATTGTATAAGGTGGGAAAGAGATTGATTAAAGGATAGAAGACATCTTTTGAAATGAAACTTGTCAGAAACAATGCCTTATTACCTTATTATTTTTTTCTCGCCCATGTTCTCTGAGCATTCGCTGACAAAAGACATGAAACAAAGTAGCTGGTAGTCATTTGAAAGTTGAGAGACAAGCATAAGATTGAATGACTGTGGCAGCAGAAAGTACAACTAAAGTTCACCTATCCTCCCATTTGGGAAACTTTTTTTCTTTTGTTTTGTTTAACAGAATCATTCCCAACATTTTTGGCTCATTCAGTTTTATTTTATTGACATAATTTTAGATTTGGGGCGAAAAAAAAAAAAGAAGTCTGATAAAGCTGACTGTGCAGCATTTTTGTATCTAAGAGCACTGAAACTGATATGGCATAGTAACTATAAAAACAGTTCTGTGATGAAGGAATATTATACCATTAAACGTAGCACATGTCACCCTTCATGCAGGTTACCCAGGAGAAAAATTTCATTTAACAAACAGCATGCCCACAGCAGGACTTTGTTCCTCAGTTCAGTTACCTCATTACTGTATTCATTATCTTTCACTTCCAGAGCACGAGTCATTTCAGCAAATGTTTTACTTCAGGTTTTTTTTTGTTTACCTTTAGTATATATTTTCAAAGTTATGTTTATTTAGATGTAAAAGTTTCATATTCTTTGTTTGGTTGTTTGTTTGTTTCTGTCTTTCTTTCTTTCTTTCTTTCTTTCTTTCTTCCTGGATCTCCTCCTCTCTCTCTCTGCTGGCTAAGTTGGGCATATTGCTTGCCAGACTTCTTTGATTTCACCAGCCTTTTTCTTGCTTTTGGGTATGAAAGGAGCTGCAATAATCAGAGATGCTGTGTAAAGACTGTTTTATGTCTTGGTTCATCAAACAAGAGAAGCTAGAAAGAGAATTTTTTTTTGTATCCTTCTATGTATGGGAACACCATTTGGGGTTATTCAGATTACTATCAAACATAATTGAATATAGTCGAAATAGCCTTAATTCCACAAATGATGGACCTGACCATTTATTTAGGGAGGCAAATGTCAGCGAGTGACAAAGGAATAGGGAAGTAATTTTAAAGCCAGCACCAGATTTATGTAACTTTAATCAAATGAATAACAGGTTTGTTGAAAGAGTAGAGATTTTGCATCTTCACAACATGCTTCATATACTGACTGAGGAGCGTTCTAAGGCCATTGGAAGTTGCAAATCTATCCGCATAAAAAGTCAGCATTTACAGGCCAGATCATTGTGTCCCTTCTCAATACTTGCAGAACAATAAATAGCTGCATAGCAGCAATGTGAGTGACGCCTCATGAGGTCATTAAAAACCCAGAGTGCTGTCTGGACAACTACATTTAGGAAGAAGGTTTTCTTCCTCCTGCTCCTTTTTAATCATAGGATTGTATTAAGATGTGATTTAGATTTATTTTGTCTTTTTTTAATATTAACTTGAGAGTGGGCATCACCATGTGTGATATGAATGATAAAATGAACTAAAACATGTTAGGTTATGATCTTGTTACAAACCAAATCTGAAGCACATTTTTGAAGTAATGCAAAGCATTCTGTGAGGTAACAAAGATTCATTATTGCAGAATGATGATTTGAGCCTGTTCAGCTGCATTTGCCCCAAAGTGTCGGATTAACACCCATGGATCAATTAACCAGCAATTTCTGAAATAAATTATTGCTAATTGTGATTAAAGTGTGGAGTTTTAACCTTCATTCTTATCCATTGCTAATTTTGATATGAATATATCTGTAAGATGTTTTGTGAACTTTATTGTCCATGATAGGTATATACTTATTGAACATTTTACTGCACGATTCATCAGTCTCAATCTTCACATTTGGCTTCAGCTGCTTTCAGCACTCTTTCTCAGGTGCAAATGTAGACCGACTGACACTACTTTTAGTGAGAGGATGTCTATAAAAGTAGATTGGATGCAAACTTGCCCAACATTGGTATTTTTATATAAACTGATGTAGCACCCGTCCCATGTAACTCTGAAATTTTACTAATGTTATGATACTATGGGCGGGGCCCTGGGCTCTTTAATGTTTACCTGTTTTAATCCAAAATAATTCCGGTGCCTCCATATAACCTAAAACTAATAAATGTAAACATTCAAAATAGATCAGGTACTTTAGTATGAAATATAATATAAAAGACTCATTGACAGAGTGTAAACAAGTGTTTTAGTAAAATAAAGTTATATTCAAGTGCTCTTTAC
>JAVQJG010299549.1:0-15751 GCA_036024015.1 Craterocephalus amniculus | reverse complement strand
TATATATATATATATATATATAATATATTATAATGCATGCTGGGTGGCCCCTTGACCGTTCCCT
This sequence comes from Craterocephalus amniculus, assembly GCA_036024015.1. NCBI lineage: Eukaryota > Metazoa > Chordata > Actinopteri > Atheriniformes > Atherinidae > Craterocephalus > Craterocephalus amniculus. The sequence continues at coordinate 15,687 of JAVQJG010299549.1, read as the reverse complement.
TCCCCTGGGATGAGGTTAAAAGCTGCGCAGACCAGCAAATGGAGCAGTAATTGTATTATAATGAAATGACAGATGATTGAACCAAGACATCAAAATCAATTAAAGCACCATTAGCTGCATCAGCCAGGACCCCCATTCAAGGTTGTACGAAGGAGATGTCCCTGTGTAACGTGTGATTTGATTAATCGGGACATTCTCAATGAATGTATACATCAAGCACTGGTGATGGGGTAGTGTTTCTGGATATCGGTGGTCTAAAATAACAAAATGTAGTCCACAATGCAGAACACTTCCACAGCAAGATGTATTGGGGTTTAAGTCTTAAAAGACTCGGAAATCAACCACATTTTTACTTTGTGTTGAGTAGGGAAACTAGTCATGCTAACAATTCAGTGAACATATAAATCTGTGCCTCGGTCGTTTTTGTAATTCCTATTAAAAGGAAACATAACTCATTACAACTCTAATATTAAACAGTCAGCATGATTAAATATAGATCCAACTAATCATGCTTGTTGTGAGGATAAAACAATTCAACACAATCCTTCAAAACATCAACAACAACCTTCTACATCAGTGGCAACACTCGATTATTGATTACAACCCACGACCAGCAGCGCTTAGTTTAACTTGGTTTATTTTCTTTTTCTTCAATTGTAATGGTGGAGATAAGATTTTAATTGCATTTTTTTCATTGTTATAGACAGTTCTATAGAAATGTTCATTTTTAATTAAATTCCTTTTATTCCTTTCTATATGAGAAAGCAAACCGCACTCTGCTGCGGCTCCTCCTGAGAAATGTCTGCATGGATTTTCAGTACGAAAGTCTTCATCAACAACTAGTTAGTCCATGACTCTTCACAAGTGCAGTGGAGAAAGGAAGTTTTTTTAGTGGAGGCCAGCTTTGCCTCCATAATCCGTAGTTCTCCATGTAAACACGTTAAAAAACAAACAAGCCTTATGTCTCTTTAAAACAGAGCCAGTGGCCAAACCTGGGTCTGTTCCTGCTCATTAGTAACTGTGCAGGACACAAAAGTCCACTGATAAAGAATTTTCTAAAATCCTCCTTTAATCAGTTCTGCTCACAAGGCCTCTTCATCTATTTCTCCTCACCGTTCCTTCCACCCGGTCTTATTCCAGTAATGTGAGGAGCTCGATCTCCTGTGTCCTCGGGCCACCGATGAACAATCACCTCATCAATTACACATTACAAGGGCAGGCAAGAACACAAACACGCTTGCAAATAGACCATTGAAGTTTAAAGTTACAAGAGCTCTTTCCATTGATCTCAAGTAAAACTGGCAACCGCAACTCCACCCTGACCTCGCTGCACCTGCGGAGGGCAAGGCAGAAACTATTCAGCTGAAAAGAGGAGGAAAAATAAACTGAAACTGCTTAGATCCACCACCTTTTTGTTTTCAATGTGAGATCTTTGAAGTTTGATAAAAGGGGATAGCAACCTCTACGCTGTACTTTTCATGCATTTCATCCCCATTCATGTGGTTGGAGGAGCATTATGATGTCCAAAGTCTTTTTTTAATTTCTCTGGAGATTACAGAAATACAGCAACATTGATGCAAAATATAAACAACTGTGCCAGTATTCTGCTGATGGTTTTTTAAGTTACGACTATTTGTTCCTGTCAAAGTCAACTTAAAGCCAAATACTTTACCTGGATGGCTGTCTGGCCACTTGGCGAAGCCGCCTACCAACCGATCCTGCGTGGACAGGATGAAGCTCCTGTTCTTTTCAAAGTTTGTGTACTGGAATACATCTAACAGCTAGGACAAGTGGGAGGAAACAAGAAGAAGATGATGAGAAAAAACAAACAAACCAAAAAAGTAAATGTTATTCTATGAAATTTGTAAATATGAATACAAAAAGAAAAGATATTCTTAAAATACTTTGGTGGAAAATATGTTTTCGGACACCCAATGCATTTGGTAAAAAATCTAATCCATTCCAGTCCATTTACTCTTAGCACATTCAAAACCAGAACATCGTACGAGAGCGCTGTACAATATAAGCAAAAGATAGCATAGAATTTAGACAAAAAATAAAAAACAATAAAACAAATACATGTTCAAATTACATGTTCAAAATAGCGCATTAAGAATCACTCTAAGGTCTCAAAATGTGGTTTCTTTTTTACAGCCTCAGCAAAAATATGCAAAAAAACCTACAAATTACATTTCTTTAATTTGAAAATATTTGACCATCACTGTATATAGCAATGAGCAAATAACACTGAAATGTCTGCACTGTCAAAGGATGACTGCAGTAAAGGAATCATCAAATTTTGCAAATTGTGATTTTTCCACAGACAAATATCTTGGGTGTGTACATATATATATTTACACACATATGTATACATACCTTTGCTACTTTGGGATAGTTTTAACCCAAAGATTTGTACTATTCCTGAATAGAGTAAAACTAATGGCTATCTATGACGCGCATACTGTCTTCTTTTTTATGAACACCTGCATTTTAAACCTTTAGTGTACAATTTTCACAAGTATGAAAACACAGAAAAAGCGTGTTGAAATGTAATTTAATGAGCCAAACTCGTCAATGCATGTAGAAGGGTGGGCGTGAATGCATGAATGCAAGCGTTTCTTTCATCTGTTCTGACCTCCAGCGTTGCTCCCACCCAGAAGGAGTAGCATGTGTCTACAGGTTTGTTGGGTCGCCCGTGGAAGCCACTCTGTTGCCTCATAATGCACCAGCGACGGATTCTGTCCAGCTCTCGCTGACTCAGCGCCTCCTCCAGCCGGCCCATCAGGCAGAGAGAGGCTATGGCGCAGTACGTCCAGCCACCTGCACAGACAGGCGCATGCACGAAGCACTCAGTGTTCAGAAGACTACAAACAAATTCCTCTAAATTTAGGATTTTCATAAATATTTAAATATTTGATACTTTCTCATGTTTTCTGGTTCATGCATTTACACAACTATGTATGTGTTAGTTTAATTTTATCCTACTTTGTGAAGTAGTTTGCTAATCTGTGTTAAATTATATGTTCATTAATGGATCTGGTTAAATTCTCTGACATGATATTTACAATGAAAAAGCAAATCTCAGATCATTTTTGGTAACAATCAGGTGATTACAGAGCGTATGTCGGCATGGGGTCACACATACTGCCAAATAATTAAAGCATGCTGCACATGTGTTTTAGGCTTTGTTTTTCTACATATTAGTGAGTTAGTATTGTATGTAGCTCCTCTGGAATATCAAGTTTAAGGATAAGGACTGAGGAGTAAGTGGGGGAAAAATGGCCTGCCTGCTTATTTGTGTCTGTGTGGGCATGTGCAGACAAGGGAAATGGAGAAAAAGGTTGGGAGACGAGATGTAAATCTGCCATCTAGTCACAGTTGCCTCTAATCAAGCCGACCTATCTGCTGGAGGTGCAGGAAGAAGAAATAAAAGGGGATAAACTCGAGTGCGAATCGGAAATCCAAAACCTTTTACTTCCAACAGTTGGTTTAGGACAATTAACTTTATGAAAAAGGACAAGAAAAGCAGTGAAACACACCTTTCTACCAGCGGCTTGGATGATTGAAAAAAATCCACTCATGAATGCAATAACTCTTCCTCGTGAGCCACAGCATGTCATTCATGGAAAACTTGCACTAAGGGAAAGTACACAGCCGCAAGAGGTGTCAGATGTTAAAGCAAGGACTAGGTAATGTAAAGCAGGAAGCACGAACAAAAAAAAAAATCTCATTTCTTATCCAGCCCGGCACTTAAGTTGTCATAATTCTACGTTTCATGCGCTGAACAACACAATGGAAGAATCCGTAAAAGCACAAAGTGTGGGAGGTCTTTGTGCTGAACAAACACACCTCAAGGGTACATGGGTAATGGGCCTCATCTAAACCTTGCTACTAATGTATAATCAATCCTCAGAGAGTTGGCTGGCTTGCAGATGAGAGCAGAGTCTCAACAAAATCATCAGAAGGAAGAAATAAGATATATTGAGAATATTGCGGGTTTTTTTTTTTATTCATTTCTTTTTCACATCACAATACCGGGATACATGACTTTCACTGTACCAAAAAGGTTAATAAGGACATGTCCCCAAGCAATGCTTTGAAGTGTGTGTGTGTGTGTGTATGTGTCTATGTGTAGGATGAAGGCTTTGGTGCCAGAATAACAAGGTTTAATTTGAGCATGGGAGGGATTAGTGAGAACAATGTACTGTATCTATAGAGATGGATTTCAGTAGCTAATCCTTTAAAAGCAGTTTTTCCCATCAGCCACTTCCATGCCTTCCACTTCCACACAAATCTTTTGGTGCAATATAGATCCTCTGACTTGAAAGTCTAATTGAATCAGAAATCTGAATTCCCTAATAGTATCAAATCTCTTCTAAGTTCATATACTTGTGGTGCCAAGAGTTGAATTTTTGTTCTTTTCTCCTGTAAAAACTCTGCCTCACCAGTCCGCAGAAACTGTAAATTATGATTTGTAATATCTGTGAACAACAAACTCACCATGGGACTCCCTCCCAGCTCCCTGGCCAAACCCGTTGTCGTATGACTGTGGAGAAAGAAAATAGTAAATAGTTTAATTTATGGAAAAAACATGCTGTTGAGAGCATGAAAATGGAACACCTTAAGTACTTTAATCATGCACACATAGACCAAAAGAGACTGATCTTAAAATATACATAATTAAAAAAAACACATTCACAAATGTCACGATGAACAAGCAATTTCTCTCTGTTTTAAGTGGTGGTGTGGACCGTAGAACTGCTCAATTTTGATTGGTCCTTGTGAAAGCGATCCTTTCCGATTGTTCTCATTGGTCACAATAAGGAGGTTTCACCTCATGTCTTTGTTCGGCCCTTTAGTTGTGTTGCAATCAGTGAAGTTTACACCATCTCAGCTAATATATTTTATATAAGATGATGTTTTATATAAGCTTATATTTTTGCATTAAATGCTCCCCGTTTATTCAATTAGATATACAACCATAAACATGGGTAAAAGCCCAGAGGGGCCTCACCTATTTCAGTAGAAATAAGATTTTTAAATGGAACACAGCAGCTAAAAATAACCTTTCTGACCTCCTTTTGAAACTACAAACCTGGATAGAGTTCCATACTTTAGTTACCTTGAAACTAGAACACAGTATTTGGAACAATGCTACACAGAAAAACTGCTTTTGTCTTAATTCTTAACAACAAGCAGCAGTTTAAACAGTGAGTACATGCTAAGCAAAAGACAACAGTCACTTGAGAAAGCCTGACAATTTTTAGTCCTTTTTGTCTGTGTACTCTGATCAGATCTAAAGAAGAAGAAAAAAGAAAAAGAACACTTGTAAATGGATATCTGGCGCCATCCAAATTGTTAGTGAAACTTTTAGCATGGCTGAGAAACTTGTCTCGACACATATCCGCACACTGGCTGGCGCTTTTTATACACATTTACCTGAATCTAACTGGCTTGGCAAGAAACCATTTGGAAACCCAACTGGTAGAGAAATATACTTTAGTCATGATTTAAATGCATTTTTCCTCTAATTGACCTGGGTGTGTTGCATACACACCCATGAAAACAATGAAGCATTCTCCGTAATAAAACACCCGTGTGCTAAATGTCAAACATAATATAATATCAGCTGAAGCTGCTCTGGGACCAGCAGACCATCAGAAGACAATAGCTCACACCGAGAGCTGTTTAGAAGTTAGAAACAGTTAGAAACATAATGCCCTCTTACTAGTGAGGAGGAAGAGCCTCTGCTACAGCTTTAAGATGATAATGCATTGCTCAGTCCCCTCATTTATTATAAATTAAGTATTTCTAGGCACAGTGCCTCCTGTGGAAAGTGGGTGGTCTATTCCTCTTATTCAAGAGCTAAAGCACTGCTGTGAATGGTGCAAAGAAGGCGGGTGCACATCTTGTCAGCGGTTCCATTGTGTTTACGCTGTGGAGGATTTCTAATTTATTCTACACTTTCACATCTACTCACCAAACTTCCTCGAATGTACTCTATTGCCTTTTGGATGTCCATGCCTGACCAGTCGTCCAACATGTAACAGATACTGGCAGCGCAGTAGATAAAGCGTATGTCATTTTCGCTTCCTTCTGGCACAGCATAGAAACTGAAAGCAGGACAGAAAGTCATACAGACAGGAGAGTTACACAAACTACTAAAGATTAGCTCACTGTGTGCATTCAGGACATGGATCATGTTATGTCAAAAGCCTGTCAACTGTAATGATACTGATGCTTTAAGATACTGTAAGAGTTCCAGGCATATAGTTCAAGCAAATGCATGTGTGTTTGTAAAGAACCACTTCCAGGACTTCAGGGGCACCACTTACATAGATTTTTTATGTCTTAACAGAATTACCGATGAATGCTAACAACTTACAGAGCGATGCCCTCTTTTATCGTAAAGGAAACTGCAGCAAGACCAGATAAAATATCCACATGCACCTCCCTTCAGACCTGGAGTTCAGGGTTGAACATCTAAAATGTCACTGGTCAAAAGTTTGTGTTTTATTGTATGTCTTATGTTTACAGGTGAGTGATCATCTATTTTCTTATCACAAGAAATTGGGACTGAAGCATCCCGTGATTTTAAATAACTTCTTTTCAAAGATAAACTAATTGTGCAAAAGCAAGAGCTACTTCCTGACCACACATCACTCTAGCGATTCAAAAAATTGTTGTGAAATGCAAATAAATGGTTGTAGTCAGAGTAAATATGAGTCAGTCCACATTAAGACCAGTGCTCATATGACCGCAGGTGTGTTTGAGTCAGAGTAAGTGCCAGTGTGAATAAAAGTGTGTGTGTACTGACCTGCCATCTTCAAGCTGCAGTGCTCTGAGACCAGCAAGACAGCCCTGTTTGTCAACACGACTCAGGTCATCTCCCAGTATTAGCAGTGAGCACAGTCCAGTGTAGGTCATGGCTACATGGCCACTGTCATAAGGATGGAGCACCCCTGGACCCTGAGGGAATAATCAGAATGAGACATTAGACATGCAACGGCTGACGGGGAAAAAGAAAAAATTGTAGTTGATTGTAGTTGTAATGTCATCCTTCCACTATCTGGAAGAGCTCCCATTAACCCAAACTCCAAAGCGTAAGAGAAAAAGAATGCTACAGTGATTGAACTGATTCACAATTAAACAAAACTATCTGCCAAACTAATAGAATGGGAAAAACTACTGTATTCTGGACATATATGGTCAAATTCATGAAGAATATGAATATAAGAAAGGAAATACCTTAGTGCTATATGGAATTCCAATATGTGAAGATCCTCGAAAACCACAACGGCTCAAGTTGGATTCTGGAAAAGAATAAATGTTTTTCTTTTTGTACTAATTTGTACTAATGCTGCAAAAATATACAAAAACAGAACACAAACAAACAAAAAACTGTACAATTCCGCCCCCTGGTGGCCAAGACCTTAATGTCTACATAACAGAACTGATAAAATCCTGACTTCACATAAGTCAACAGAAAATTATGCAGATCAGTACATGTGTCCTGACTTGTACTGCACACTGATCATGTTGCCCCACAAAATATTCTTTAGTCTGATCTTAAAGAGTTGCCATTTACCATCTATACCAACACAATATTCATGTGTTTCAGCTATTTTCTTGCAAAAATGAAAATAACATGACAGATGCAGTAAATATACAGATTAATTCGGTTGATACACCTGCGCTCTGTTGGACATCAACATGTCCATCAACAGAAGCAGAAAGTCTTCTCAGTTTAAAATGAAACTGCATCAGCACACTATTTACACATTAAGGGAGCACAGGTGCTTTCTGATCTGCATTTTCACATCAAACGACAAGAAACCCTGGCAGACTCCAAACATATGGCAACAGCAAAATTGAGCTCAATCAAGCACGACTACCCCTGTCACTTTTGTTGATGTCTTGAATAATTAATTAAATCGACATCTGAACAGATGGCAAATAATGGCGTGTTAGACACTGAAAAGCAGGGAAAAGACACAATAACTTCCAAAAGCAAGTCATTAAAAACTAAAAGCCCAACTTTCTCCAAATGAACAGATGTAAGGTTGCAGAAGGAAAAAGGGAGGACCTTTGGGGGTGACTGCCTCATTTCAAATCCAAAAAGTAGGAAAATGTTTTGTAGATTTTCCAGTTTTTGGACAACCTTGAAATAAGCAAGTCTACACTAAAACTTCAGCATGAAGATGGAGGTAGTAGCTTTAACTTCCCCAAAGACCCCATCCCTTACTTTCACCTTATTGGTAATACAGAAAATTATGTTTAGTCCTCATCACTTGCTCACAAAAAATAGTAATGTTGTTTTTTTCAATGTGACTGTCCACACAACTTAAACTTAAACTGATTCCAGCTATGGAAATGATACACCTTGAATGTCAGTGAGTATTAAGTTGATCATTACTTATTCAGTATAATCAATAATTATCTAACATTAGTCTACAGCAGGTAAATAGCACGAAATACAACATCTTTAACTGGGAGAGGCATTAAAACTTTTTACAGTATAATGTAAACTTACATGGAAAGTCATTGCATTTACAGTGAAGTGTGAAAACAAATTGAATAGATTTAAGACTTACTATCCTCGGTGGGCAGAACTTGTAGTGAGTATATCCACTCAATCATGACGTTTCTATCAATCACATCAAGCGCGTCCAAAACATCAAGACCAGACAGGGCGAAAAACATGACAGTTAATCTGGAAAAAAGGGAAGTTTACACTCATCAACACAGAATCATCCTTATATTGAGTGAGAAAAACACATGAGCTATATAATATAACAAATGCAAGGGGAACCTGAACTTTGCTGATGAAGCTATTACCCTTAACAATATATAATACTAACATAATTGCATTAAACTTATTGCCGATTATTCATCAACTTAAATTATTCTTTTAAAGGTATTTTATATAACTGCTCATATTAGCTAAACTTTACACATATCTGTCATAATGTCCCTATCTTATGTTAGAAGGCAAGCTGAGGTAAGAAGCACAAGCCTCCATTCAAACTGCTGAGGAGCCAAAGCTAGCTCGAATGCTAGTCAAGTTGTTGAACACAACACATAAACCGGACCAGTAAATCCTCCTTCCGGCGTGCCCACCTGGTCGTTTCCAGTGACGCGTATCTCTCGGGTAGCACCTGAAGCGTTCTCTGGAAAAATCGTACATGGCGATCTCTTAAAAAGTCTATTTGTTCAAATTCTTCAAACTGGTTCTCCTCTTCCGCCATCTTTGCATCCGCACCTATGAGGAACCTCTTCCGGTGCGTTTACTTTTCAGTATAAAAGTCTCGGATGAGGACGAACTGTGATTCACTCCCAGAAAATGCAGGTTGATCCAAATAATATCACATTTCATCCACAAGATAACAGTGCTCTGTATTATTCATGAAAACTTAAATCTCAGAATTCTGAGAAAGAAGTCAGATTGTTGCCTTTAATCCCCAAATTTTAATATGACAATCAGAATTCGGGCTTTCCCCCCTTTTTTAATTCTGAATTTTAATACAGAATATACGCAGGTACAAACAATGACAAACACATGAACAATGTGACATAAACAGTTTACATATACATGATGACCTCACATAGAAGAGGCATTAGTGTATGTTCCTATTTAACTCTTGAAATGACAGAACGTTTCCAAATCGACAAGAGGGGGAAACAGCAAAACAAAAGCATATAGGTTACACACATTTATCCCTTTAACCAAATTTTACAGGCATTCATTTAATATTGGATGAAGACAGCACCAATACCTACTCTGAAATGGTTTGTGACAGTTATATCTTTTATTTGTTCCATGCCAAAAGATGAAGAAAACTCGACTAACTTTGGTTCAATAGAGAAACAGTTTGGTTTGCGAATTTTCCAATGACATAAAATCATTCTTCTTTTTTTTTTCTTCACTGGCCCTAATATTCTTCCATGATGTCAATGATCATATATGAGAAAACATGACCACACTTAAAAGTGGCAAATATGTTTCAGACCAGATTTAAGAAAGCTGCGGTATGGAGCAGAAATCAGGTTTTCTGGTAGATTTTTGTCCCAGTTATTAAGAGCATAAAAATATGTAAAATCTCTCGTTCTTGTTTGCTTTCCGATCAGGGATGGAAAGCAAACGTGGCTCAGATGCCCCCCTGTCCAAAATGACACCAAGAATTCTGGCTTAATCTGTTGATTTCAACACTGCTGACTGAAGTTTCTGACACATCCATGTATTGACTAAGGCACCCACACAAGGGGGCTTTCATCAGCATAATCATAACTAGATATCTTGTTTGTTTTCACGATCTGAGCTAGTTCAAGCTTATAAATCCAGGAGATGGCAAACAAGATATGTGGGATATGGTTTGTGGAAAAATAATGATTAAAGGAATCAAAACAGATCACAACATGAACAAACCACTTTTATTTACAACATGTTAAAACATTTAACATATACATTACAAACTTGTTTAGTTCACAGATTGTACAGAACCTTAGATAGCAGCAACATTATATGTTAGGGCTTTATATGTATATCTCTTTTTTTTAAAAGACTAACATGTTGAAATAGGTCAGAACTCCAGGATCCATCATAGGCCTTGTCTCCACGTGGGAACAGCTCTGCAACCGCATGAGAAATTTTGTTAGCACAATTCTGAAAACAGAAATAAAAATATGAATAAATAAAATAAATCTGGGATCAGACCTGTGGGACATTTGCAGGACTGGTCCTCCTCCTGAAGGTCCAATGTGTTTCATCCGCTCCTGCCATCCTTTAGTCAGACGGACGAGCCTGGACGGGTCTTTACTGACATGACCATCCGCCTGCATGAAAAACAAACATCTATGTTTTACTGCAGTTCTGTTTACATAAGGTGATAAATAATTTCAGGGTTGTGGTGATTTTTTTTAACCTTTCCCTGAGTACAACACACCTTCTCCTTCAGTTTAGCAGCGATTCTCCGCTGTCTCTCCTCTTCCTCCTTTTCCTTGAACTGCTTTTCATGAAGCTTTGCCTCCACTTTGTTCAGATCCTACAAAAGGTACATACAGCCAGGTTTTGTATTTCAAAAAGTATGGGGGTATCCAGATGTCATGAATACAATCTGCACTCACTCATTTATAGTCTGGCTTTTGATGGCTGAAGTGGAAATAACGTTTATGCTACACACCCTTTCGCTGAAGTGTTTGATGACCTTTGCTGCCTCTTTTTGCCTCTCTTCCATTTCTCTTTTTTCTTCCTCTCTCCTTCTCTGCTTGTGTTTTTCTTCTTCCTCTCTCCTCAGTCGGAGTTGCTCCTCCACGACCAACTTCACCTCCAGCTGGCGCCGGCGCTCTTCCTATTAAAGGAAATTATTCAAGGTATCAAAGATAATTATTTGTTGAACCTCTTTAACCTCCTTTTTTCTCTCTATAAAATATGCAAAGAATTTTTATATAATTTAACAAAGTGCTTCCCAGATTAAATGATAACAGCAGCAAAGTGACAACAAAATATCACCTTCTCTTGTCTCCTATTTCGAATCTCATCTGTCACCCTCTGCTCCTCTTCCAGTTCCTCTTTTTTCTTCTTCTTTTCCCTCCATTCCTCGAGGTGGCGCGCCACCTCCCTCCTCTGCTCTTCACTCCTAAAACAGAAAAGGACTGTGAAACAAACACGGCACAGAAATGAAACTAACCATTCCTTGCACTTTGAGAAATCATCAGATGTGGTAGGACTTTAAGGGTCTTTGATTTTTATTCTCTTTAGTCCCACAAGTCTTTCACCTGTGCTGCTCAGCCACGCTCTTGGCCTTCTTCTCGAGCCTTTGTGCTTCTTCTGTTTCCTCCTGACTTTGTATTCTGGTCTGACGCTCTTTGTATTTGCTGGCTTTCCACTGCTGAATAGCCTAGGTAGGATGTAAAAGTCAGAACAAAATATTTAGTAAAGTGTACTTTACTTGACAAAAACAAAATTCGTAGGAGGGCATTTTCTGGCCTTCTAGAAATGGGGACAGCAGTTAGAAAAAAATCTAGTAGCCTGTAAAGGATAAAAGATATCAGTATAGATCAAAATAAATACACAATAGGCTTTTACTGAGACTGTAATGGTACATAATAATATATTGTTATTAACCCTTTCATGCATGAATTATTAAGAAAAAGTGCCTTGGAATTTTTGCATACAGTAATTAACTTAGATATATACATTGATGCTTTTTTAATTTCTTAACCATATTTTACATTTAATATATTTTTTATTTTTATTCATATTTCTACAATATGGATATTCTATTAAATTTTTTTATTGTTTTCTTTTCCTGTTTATCAAAAAAGAAAGTTGGGTTATTGCAATGCATGCATGTGCATACATAAGAATGACAAACAATGTCTTATTATGTTTTTGGCTGACTGTGTCTAATGTGAGCGGAAAGAGCAAAGACTGAGGAACTGCAGTGTTTCACAACAATAAATGGTGTCATCTTGGATATTATTGGTCATTGAGACAGGAAAGATCAGATGACCAGAAAGACTACTACTTGGGAGCCAATAGAGGTGATTATATAGAGGAGAATGTAGCCTTTAGCAGCCACAGTAAGGAAATAACCGAGTGCGCTGAGCCAGATGCAGGACATGAAGGTACAGGTCATTCCAGCCTTCCTCCAGAGCAAGATCTAATAAACCACATTTCCATCAAGGGATTACTAAAGCCTTTTCATTTACTCATTTCTTCTATTGTTCCATCAGTTATAAACAATCTGGATGTGGTGCAACTCTTGCATATAAACTGAAGGGTGATTCTTTTTTCTTCAACTCTAACTTCACATGCAGGTGTTGTGATTTTCACAGCTCACTGAGGACTGATATAAGTTTTCACCTCTCTCTTTCTATCCTGTAGGCTCAGCAGCTCCTGATACCAGTCCTCATGTTGCTCGATGTCCTCCAGCGTTTTACCTGGCAGGTACAGTTTGGCCTCTTTCCTGTAGGACGGCAGCCCAGTGTGCTTCATCCAGAACTGTAAACCCAACATGTGAGTCACACCAAAATCATGAACTCATGCCATAAGGAAAGAGGAATTATGAGTTTAAAACTGATGCTTACTGAGTTCCAATGTGTGCTAAATAAACAAGATAGAGACAATGAATGATAGTGTTATTTACTCGCAGAAAGGTTTGGTGGTCATATTGCTCCCACCCTCCATTGAGACCTCCTGTCTTCTGCAGGAAAATCTCCAAAGCTCTGACCTCAATAGGAAAGCTGTCATGGGGCCTGGTCTTATGGAAAAGAGGAAAAAATAAATCCATCCATCCTATTATCACTGCATACCTGAGGGATAACAGGCAAACACAGATGGAGCAGGCAAACCTTTAGAGCAGGAGCTGTGGGTTGTTTGGAACTTGGCTTGAGAGCAAGGCTCCAGTTTTCAATCTTCTTCTCATAAGCAGAGACCTCCTGCCTGCACATCCTCTCCTCTTTCAGATATTCCTCAAAGCTGAGAGGAGCAAAGAAACAAAAAGCATGATTCTTATGTCACTGGTTGTATCAATTCCCAGTATAAAAAAAACCCTGCTGCACACTGACTGCACTTAGGAATAAAAGTAAATAAATGTACGCCTTTTACATGTTGGATTCCATTTAAGGTACTGTGTGTTTTATATGGAAGATTCAGCATGAGAAGTAAAAACAAATTTGTAAGTCAATGAATTGAAGTGCATCATATTTTATTCAGGATTTTATTTGTCTATTACTTTTTAACTTTACAGCTAAAATTGAACTTTTAAACTAAAACTTACCAATGCTGTTGCTCCTCCTTGAGGATATTTATTGAGATTTCCACCTCCGACATAATTTCCTTCAGTTTTTCAATCACTAAAACCCAAAAGGAAATGCAAAAACATTATCAACAACCGGCCCTAACAAACCCTGCCCTTACTCCTACTAGATATTCCTGTTATATTATCTTGTGGTGACAGTCTCAAAAGTTTACAGGTTAAAATCTAATTTATGTTTGATTGTGTATTTTTCTAACTTACACTCAGGAGATGGCTTTACATCAGTCAGGTGTCTCTGAAACTTCTTCACACCATTATGAATCTTCATTAGCTGTTTTTGACAATTAATCTCTGAAGAGAAAAACCATGTCACATGTATGAAGTTTATTACCCAGTATTTCAAGATAGGGAGCCTGGAAAATGCGAAGAGAATTTATTGTGCTAAAGAGGACTCACTCTCAACATTTCTTTCTCGCTCTAATATTTTCTCATACTCCTCCAGCTCTCCGGACACATCTTTCCATCCATTCTTTTTGCACTGAACGATCAGCGTTTTCTCCTTCTCCAGCTTTTCAATCCTATAAAAAGTAAAGTTATACAATAAAATATGAAGGCCATTTCAGAAAAGTGAAGATAAGGAATGTGCTTTATATTTTCTGTTTACAATTCCCTTTCCTAAGAGTGTGAGATGACACATGTGATTAAAACTGGAAGCACAGACATCCCCAAACTAATGTCCTTTTATGCCAATGATTGTAGGCATTATTTTTGAGTAAGAAGCTCTAATGGCAAAAATGATCCCCATCTCCCTGTAATGAAAAATTCCTGGATCAAAGCGATGATTAGGATCACCCCCAAAATCGAATTACTTGTCTTGACTCAAATTATATGGATTCAACAGCCTATGAAGTTTGGCACAAAGACTCAGTTATTTCATTCAGGTGTGTTCAGGCATGAAACGTGGAAAACTGGCAGGATTGTGGTCATCAAAGACCGGAGCTGAACAACTCTGCCTTAAAAGGACTTCTTTAATTTTATTTTAAAAAATCCCATTATCCCAAACATATAAAATGTATAAGAATTCCCCTCTGTTATCAACACACTTACATTACGTTGTAACACGGATTTACACCATTTAGTTTTGAGTCCATTGATTTATTTTAGGCTTGCAATAAAATGGAATCAAATTAAGATTATTGAATCAAAATAAATAAATAACCAATTGTTTAACCTTGCATCAAGAAGATTACTGATGTTGTTTATGATAACCGAGATAAACAAGTGAAATAAAAATGCAATAAAAGTTCAATATCATTCAATAAAATGGAAAACACAGTTGGATTATTGTGCAAATAACATGATTATTTGCACCTACTGCCTCTTGTTCTTCTCTGCTTCCCGAAGAAACTGTAGCGTCTTTTGTCTGTCCAGTCGGTGGTCCACTTTGTCAATGCTGACAGGAGGAGATGTGCTGATCTGCTGAACTTTGGTTTCTCCTTTCCCCTGATTAAATCGATTGATAGAAAGAAAAACACAATAGTGTTTTATAAATATGTCTGAAACTAACCCGCTTTGGATAGTTTAGAACGTCCCTTTGCGTCCGATAAAACAAAACTACACCGCTCGTCAGTCTAGAATGGGAAAACCTGTATTTGACGCAGAATCCATTGTCGGACACACACGAAAAACGCCCCAAACTCTTTAAAAGCCAGGTAAACAATGGAAAATGTCACATATTGACTAAACAACAGATTGTAGCATTTCGGTTTCTTGTATATGTCACAAAAACTCGATGTTAGCAGTTTCCCTCACATATATCTTTACTTTATACCTCTGCTAGCACTAACTACCTGTCTGGCTCTTTAGCCGGGGGGGGGGGGGGGGGGGGGGGGGGGGGGGGGGGGGGGGGGGGGGGGGGGGGGGGGGG
>JAVQJG010299514.1:0-14933 GCA_036024015.1 Craterocephalus amniculus | reverse complement strand
CCCCCCCCCCCCCCCCCCCCGGCGCAGGGGGAGTGAGTGTGCCCTGTGTACAGAGTACAGATGCTGAAGGTCGTCATGGTAGCCAGCCCAGTTTAAAGTCCCGCCCTGTGGCTGATTGCTGCACCCTACCCCCCTTCCATCTCTGTCCATTTTCAAATAAAGAGAACAAGGCACTAAAAGGAAGAGTGAAAAAAAATGAATTGTTGTCTTTTGTCATTTTCTCAGCTGTAGAACTTCCTGCTGCAGCGTGATCTCGTTCACAGCACGGTGCTGCAGCTTGAGCTGCATTACAAAGTCCATGTCACGTCGACATGACATGGCGGTGTAATCCACAATACGAAGGTGTTCACTCCAAACATGTTTATGAGGCTTGAGTTGTTTGAAGTGGTGAAGAGCTGAGAGTTCACTTGTCTCACACATCATAAACATTTACTGGTTCTCCACGCTGAGAACACACTGCTTTCTGCTGTGGGTAAAACTCTGACTGATTACTACTATTTTATAAAAATCTCCCTTGAAAACAACTAAATGTCCCCTGAAAAGATCAGTTACATTTCATGTAGCTATCATATTTGTTTTTTCTGTACTATTAGATACATAAATGCATGGGTACAGATTTTTTTAATATAGTTTCTTCTTTATTAAAACAGATACATAACTTTAGACATTGCTTCAGCTACCTCAGAGAGGAACAAATCTACAATTTGGGTCAATGCTCAATGCGAGCCATATTTATTTTGATGCTGCCAGGAAACCAGGAAATCAGTACAGTTATTTATTAAACAGTGCTCTATCATGAATAAAAATGTAGCAAATAAGGTCAGAACAAAGTTGTACAATTGTAATAGTCAATAGGTACCCAGAGCAGCTGACTGAGCCACATCCACCTCCAGATTAACCGTCCCATCCATGCAGCACACAGGCCAGGCTTCACAAACACACAGTCAGAAGATTTCAACAACATCTGGGCAAAACCATTGAAGAACCAGAACCACAACCTTTGGATTACGTAGAACACCAGCCCAGGTCTGTTATGTGAATCTGGGCCAGCATTTCTCCAGTTACTGGCCAAATGATTGTTGCTATGACAACCTGTATTCTCCAACACATCCTGAACCCTTGTAGACAAGCTTTTCTGTAATTTCTTTAGTTTTTAAAACTACTTCATGCTTCTTTGGATGTTTTCTGCCTTTTGTTTCATTCCCAGAGGATCCCATACTGCTTCAAGAATCTTGAATCCTCTCCATTGTCTGGACCTCATAACTCAATAAACCTGCTGTTAACTTTTTTAGTACAGTTCTTGTGTATTTTGACATATAAGCCTTTTTTTCCCTGTTTGCCTTTCTTGACACTCGCCAGTCTTCATGGAGATCTGAAGAAGCATCAGTGAACAGTAAATGTATCACGTGAAGGTGGCCCATTTGTCAAATGCTTCTCATCTGCTGTAGACAGTTGTTAGGTCCTGGGACTTCTTCTTTTGTCCCACTTGTCCAGTTTCCTTTTTTTTAAGGACACTGCACAACAAAATTACAATTTTGTTACCATCAAACTGTGTTGAATTTAGCAGTTTTTGCAGATGCAAGTAGAGAAATGGGAATAGATTATGTGCTAGTATTACGTGCCTAAAGGATGCAGTTTGACCTTTTTCTGTTACTAAGTTGTCATGGTGCAACAATACTTAAACTCCTTGAGTCTGTTGCCTTTTTGTGCTTGAATGGTTTACAGTACGGTTTCACAAGTCACTGATAAAAGGCTCAGAAAAACAAAAACAAAGTTAACCCTGTAGAAAGATCAGAGCTGGAATGATGATGGTTTGGAAAAAGCTGACAATGTCCAAATAAAACTGTGAATGACCTTCAGAACGCCTGAACAGAAAGTCTGGCTGACTGAAAGGTAATGAAAGACAAAGAGAAACAAAGGTTTTTGTGCAGAACAATATGTCTAAAGCAGCCTTACCTGGTATGGACACTAATTTGTGCAGCTCCTTCTTCAGACGAGTTATCTCTTTGCACAGCTGAATGTCCTCCATCCTGCTCCAGCATGGTGGCACAGAAGAAACACACATAAGCACATGCAATCACTCCCATTGATGAACATTATTGTTGCTTTAGAATGAATTGCAATTTTCAAAGCAAGTCACATATTAAAACTGGGAATGTCATCTGGGGTTGATAATTAGTTTGCAGATGAATTTAATGAAAAGGAAATCTACTTCAAGGGGTCATACAAGATTATTATGCAAGTCACAACTTTCATACAAAACTGGAAGGAAGATGAGTGACACAGCACAGATTAAAGACTTACTTAGGAGTTTCTGTCTTTCAGATGATGAACAGTGTTAAGATTACATCATTAATAAGACACTGTTCTCACTATAAACAGGTATACAAAGATGCCTTTAGATCACTGCTAACCAAAAAACAGAGAAAAAAACTTTATCTAACCCTTTACTGGAGTTTTTCAAAAAAGTTCAATTTTAATATCAAGACTTCAGAAGGTTGTAGATTGGATGTGGTCAGAAATAAATGCATACATTAAATGAGAAAAATGTAGAATATGAACCTGAGTTCATGATGGAACTAAGTTTCGGCATCTCTTTCACTCTGATTAAATACTTTCTCAGTACAGTACATTAAACTCATTTGCACATTGATTAAGTACAGGGTTTACATTAGATGCCCCCCCTGACACAGCCCTCTGCATGAAAGGTGCATTGCCCAAGTTGAAATGCTAAATACTATATTTTTCTTCCCCTAACATCCTCTTACAGTAGCATGATGTGTAGGATGAGCCGATCTCTATCCCACCAAGCTGCCTCTATAGTCCTGTTTCTGCTGCTCAGTGTCGGGGATTCGGGCTGGAATCTTCAGGGCTGCGAGTGCTTGTTAACCTGGCTACTGCCAGTATTGTATTGTTTACTCCACCACTGATGACTGCGAATGGATAACAATAAACCAATGGTCTCAAGTGCCTCTCACATACCAACACATACTCCTGACATTTTTATCTAGTATGATGAAAAGAGCCAAACTGGAGTCTGACTGCCACAGGAGTAAAACAAGAGTCAGCACCTCCTTTCAAAAAGGAACCATGAGTGTGGATGAGAGTATTCCTGGAGAGTGAGGTGAAATCTTGACTCACTTCTGAGTCTAACAGAGCTGTGTATTGATCTTACAATTATTTTCTTTTTCTTTTTTAAGAGCAAAACTCTGAGAGACGTCTGCACCAGACAACTTTCTGTCTGCTTCTGTCCGCATTACCATCTCTCTTCTAATGACCTTTGGTGGAATAAGTATCAGTGGATCACTGCTGTCAGCAAAGTGGGATGGAGTAGCCTTTGCATCCTCCTCAGCAGATTAGAGACCATCACACACTAGTACTGTGAGCTTAACACAAGGTAAGACACACTCATACACAATTACACATAACTATCTGTGTTGGAAGACTCTACCCTCACCAGTCGGCTAATCACCTAATACAAGGGATGCTTTCCTTCCATATAGTACATGTAGGTGGGTAAATGGCTGTGAGGCCTGAAACAGATTACACACCAGGCTTGATTTACCAGAAGAAAACACTCCCTCAGGTTGGTTTGTTTGTGAGCAGCTCAGAACAAAAGTGCTTCAAATCGTGACTGACCTCCAGCTCATCTCCGCCCCTCCCCCCTCCCCTGTTCCTCCGGTCTATCATTCTCCAGCTTTATATGCTTCAGTCTGACTCGCCACTCCTCACATTGCCCCTGTCATCTGAGGAGTGCTGCTGTCTATCTGTCAGAGGAGTTTATGGATAAATATTCATTAGTTTAGCACAAAGCCCAGATTGAGCTATAGAATTCTTAATAGAGGGGTCAGCTGGAGTGTGATGGAAAGAAAGGGGGAAGAAAATGAGGGACAGCTGAACCAGATGGGTTTTTGAAACAGTACTGGCTAGAGTTATTTACACTGCAGGGATAGAGTTTTGAATAACTGAAGAAATAAATTTCACAAGTTAAATACTGAAAAAAATGTATTTTGGAACACGGCCCCTGCTTCAGTGAATGCAAGTTGGAGGCGCTCTGTGTAGCAGTTGAGCACAGATCCACTGAGCTTTCAACCCTGAACGCATCATTTGAGTAACATTGCAGCAGGGAGAATCAAATATGTTTGAAAATAGCTTTAAATGAACACAGTGACATGATGACTCAGGCCAGCTAAGAACCAGGCCATTTCTCTGAGCAGAATTTTGTGTTTTTTTAACCTCGGGTCTGTTTTCATCTTTCCTTTTATACATTTGAGTGATGGAGAAAGGAATTTTCAAGATCGCTCCATTATTTAGCTGGGCAGGGAGCTAGCAGCACAGCTAATGATAAGTATCGGGCGACTGCTCCTGCGCAATTTCGCCCTAAAAACGTGCTTTTTTTCCACACTGAAGTGCTCTGATAGTCTCAACGAGTGTCCAACAATGCAATAGAGAGGAGAAATGAACGAAAGTATCTGTATTAGCTGGCGATTGCTATTGTTTGGTGTCAGTGTCCTGTTGTCTTTGTCCAAATCTCGCGGTATTATCCCGGAATCACACAATAACTCGCGTCAGAACTCCAGTGGAAGATTCCACTACCTGACACAATAGCAATTGTCAGCTAATACAGATACTTTTGTATCTATAATACAGATAATTTGTCTCCTTGGGGGAAATAAAGAGATTGGAAATATGTTTTTTTAGGCTATCATGATATTCTGGAAAAGCTGGGCATTTAGGTTTCTAAAGCATTGTCTGAATGACTCCAGATGGATATGCTGTCGGCTATTTCTCCTTCAACTAACTGTCACATTTTTATCTTCTACCCTGCTATGGAAATAAGGTACCTCCAGTACTGGGTAACAACATTATTACCTGTCAAATTTTGTAGAAATATACTGTGATTTTTCATGGGTTCTGTGCAACCAAAAATGAGTACCTCAGCGCAAAACAATCTTTTTCGGCAGCAGAGCTGGTGAGGACTTGATGTAGCAAATCCACTTTTCATGACGTCACTAAGGAATCTTCAGATATGGAATTTAGCAGACTAAAACCAGCCACCAAAAAAGCTGCCAGGCAGTGCTGGAGCTTGTTTGTTACTGAATTTAATAGCAAACTTATATATTTATATTAAGAACCTATTTTTGCACAAAAAATACAGTTAATGGCCTCATAAAACAGCCACACAGCAGTGTTGGTTGATGTCACTCACATGTATCTGAGCTCTGACTCCCTTCTGACCAAGACGTCTCTGATCCTCTCAATTTTAAAGAGCTCTCCTTCAATGTCGTCCACAATCATGGTGGGGTCTGCCATGGACACCACATCATCCTCTGACAGAGAAAGAGAAAAAGACAGATATCAGTCACACTGGATGTTGGAAAAAAACTTGTTGGACACACACGCACCACTCAACTGCCTTGAAGAGGGAGTTTATACATCCTCTCCTGGATGTGATGATAATCATCTACAGGTGAGCAAATATGTATACACAACAGAATTTTTTTAAAATTAAAGCGAGGCCTTGCTGAACAATAACCATGCAGGAATCTGAAACAGCTGCAGCAGGTACAGCTTGAAATTGTTTTGAAATTGAAATGAACTGCATCACTCCACGTGAACGGTTACAGTGCAAAAAGCCGAGGCAACAAAGTGGCTGCTGTAGCGGTCAGTGTTCTGCAGAGTCCACACATTCTCCTTCAACTTTGTTATTTGCTGTTATTTCCACATCTAGGGTGGATGCACATTTCTTTATTTTGCACAATACCTGAGCCTGCAAATCAGGTTGTGCTATTAGAGTAAATGATAGCAAATTCAGTGCGTGTCTCAGGTCTAACCAAAATGTATTGATTGATTTTTTTTTCAAGCACTTGCAAATGAAATCATGTTCTATCACAACGATGAAGTGGCAGAAAATGTACACAGCCACAATTAAAGAACTTGATCATGAGTCATTAAAATTAGTCTTTTATTGACTCTCTAAATCAGTTTCCATTCAGCATCAGCTTTACAAATAAAACAGATGCTTAGCCATAAAAATTAAGGACATATTTTTTTAATATGATAAATGATGAAGGGACACATAATCATTTGGGATTGTAACATTTTCTAAACATTATCCAATCTATTTCGAACAATGCATGAGAGCAGTGTAACAGTGATGAAGCTGTCCTCGGTTACTGAAAATAGTTTTCTTGATTAAACACAGCAAAGCAGAAACTGTGGGCAGGAACACTTTTTAACTAAAACAGAAGTGCTGGGCTGTGAGTAGCTACATACAGCAGAAAGCCTTTATGTGTAAATCATCTCGTCTGTAATTGATTTAATACAAGAAGCATGGCCCATCCACTGTTAAAAAGAGAAACATTGATTTTTTTCTCATATGTTACTGACATCGTGTCATGACTTGATGAAAGTGAGAGCTATTTGTTAGTTTGCTTAAATCTCCATTACAGAATAACATGGTTTGTAGGTTTTTTGTGCAGGTTTTGGCATTTTAGTTTGTCAGTTTCTAATATCATGTTCTATTGATATGATAATTTGCTTTGGATTATCTGTATTTCATTGTGATTGCTACTTTTTTTTGCCAGTTCATCTTTACTCATGTCTTGCATTGTTCGTGTCTCTGAAATCTGCTGACTTCCTGTTGAGTCTGTAATCAACTCTCACCTGTTGCTCATAATCCGTTCACTTTCCTCCACTCTCTGCGTAGTGAGAGCGATCATCACTATTCTTTTTCTGTTTATTCCTACAAAGACATCCTCGAGCGTCTTACCCCGGCCTATAGCAGTGCCCTTTGAAGACAGGAGATGTGTGTTTATTATGTCTGCCTCTCTGTGAGTCCTGAGTTTTGGTTTTTTTCATTTCAGCCTCACATTTCTACAATAAGACTGTGTGGCTTTAGACTCAAGGTTTGTTTGGAATTATAAAAAAAAAAGATTTTGCAAACTTACACATGTAATTATTGCTGAAATTACAGGTTTTGGATTCACATATATCAAATAAATTCAAACCAAACTTTATTTATAAAAGGATTTTTATGCCAAGGGCATCAGAAAGTACTTTAAATGATAAAAACAATTCACTCATGTTAAATAAAACAACCTATCACACACCAACATACATAAACGAAAAACACCCGCATTATATTCTCATTCTCCCACAAACTAATACACACACATACACTCTCACAGGTATGTGCCATGATTCAGTCAGCATCTTTTCAAGAAAGGCTCTTTCTTATTTAGGCAAGACTTTTCCGAACCGCATCCTGCTTGTGTTGTTGTAGTATAACTGTGCGGTGATGAGTGTGAAAGCTGGACTAGCCTGCCAGCACTCTTCAGCTGCTGCCCTTTTGTCCTTTATGTGAAATATATATAAGAAAGGACAGCTGATATTCCATATACTGAGGCAATGAAAAAACGGACAAACAGACTGAGGAACAGAAATATTTGTTTTGCCCACCCCATAATAGTACATTGTGCATTCAGTATGTGGTCCATAACACAGTATCCATTTCATGTTGTTTTACACACAGTGGTTACAGTAGTTATCTATGTTCCCTGCAGTATATATGTATGTGTATATGTGCATGTATGTATATGTGTGTGTGTGTGTGTGTGTGTGTGTGTGTGTGTGTACCCAGTCATGAATATAGGCATATTTTGTTCTTATGTCTCATGAAGTTACTGTCGCTGCAATTTGATTCACCATTGAAACTTCATTGTGAATTTACAATGACAATAGTCAAGTAAAGTCAACTTTGTAAGCACATTTAAAAACAATATATATTGTACAAATTAAGAGAAATAAAATGGAGAAAAAAGACAATAATACACTGCTAAAACTAACAGGTAATCAGTGTAATGAAACCACACCATGAGTGATGTGGTCTCTCTTTCCAAGTGCCAACATACAGCAGCATTTTGGACCAACTGCATGCGGCGCATGATGGCGCATGATGCGGTGTGCAGAGAGCGGACTCTTTTGCTTCCCTCACGGTTCTTTTATAGCTCCATATTTTACAAGTTTCCCGAAACACTTTTATATTTTGCCATTTAACAATTTTAATTAAACAATTGAACATTTTGAGCAAAACACATCAATCTACTGGAGGAGGTGCTGGTTGTGCAGAGGAGTCTGGCTGTTACACTTCACAAGGATGCAGCCTGTATCGGAGTAAAGTCATTCTTTATTTTCACATAGTAAGCACAAATAGGAACATTTTTCTTTTCAGAACTATAGTTGTATTTCTGAGTGAGTTAGGAGAGCAAGCTGTTTCTGTAATGCTGGTTGCCCAAAAATACCTCACCCATAGACAACTGGCTGAAGGACATAAACGGGAACAAACCAACACGACACTACTGACATTCTGATAGTCTCCTGGGAACTTCCTTTCTGTACACATCCAACTTAGCAGAGCTCTGGAAAGTAATCTCTGTTCTCGTCTCATTCAGCCTTGGGCCTCGTAGAACTGATGTGCAAAGTAGAGAAAGGGCATATCTTCAGATCTATCACAAGAAAGGCTGAACAGGAGTTTGCAGGCATTCAAACTTTACATGTAAGGCTTCTCGTACTTTGAAATGCATCAATCATGCTTCATGGTATTGCTGTTTGAATTGAAATTTATTTTGGAAATGGGCTTTAACCAGCTTAACTATATGTCTTCATGAAATAAGAGGAAAGATGCGATTTCATTCTAAAAGAAAAAGTGAACATTGTATATTTGGACTGATGGGTCAATGTCCTTATTTACATTGTTGGGAGAATTGAATTGTTTAAATCTGCCCTTTTTTGGACTCAAACTATTGAGCTGGAACCAGGTAGTAATGATTCTAGACAGATAAAGCAGAGGGAAACGTCACAAGTGTTTAACTAGAATGCAAGCAGGCTAATTCAATTAGCAAACAACGGAGTCTGCCATATTTATAGAAGGTGTCTGAATGTTTTCTGTGGCAAATATGGCTCCTATAAATGTTCTTTCACTGCCCTCAACCTTAAAAATGTCCTTGTACAATGGAGTCAGAAAAAACATTCATACAATATTGAGCTAAATCATTTATTTCTGGAATCCCACACATTTTCCCCCGCAGAACTGTCGGATCCCAGGTCTTGTTCGGCCCTGGTTATTCTGGTCCATTAAAAAACTCCACAAGACCAGTCATGTGATAAAAGCTCAAATATTCAGATGGAGCTTATTAATCTAAAAGCTGAAAAGTCTCACTGTACTAAAGTTTCCAATCTTTTCGGTCAAAAGGTTTACTTTTTTCTGTTGCGGGACACATTATTAGCTAAGTTAGCAATCAGAGCGATGGATGAGGATTTCTACTTTTTATCTGCCAACTATTTATGTACCAACTGTTTGAGGAAAGTGAAGTCAAACAGCCTGTATTTTCTACACTGACTATCAGTCAGAAACTGCTTTAATTCATCCTGACCACATGTATGTTGGTGTTAAAGGGAAACTGTGTATCTTTTGGCCACTAGGGGGAGCTGAACCTTTAACGTCCTACAGGCACTGTTGCAAAATGAAACAGTTTCCATCCTGTTGTGGAATCGTGCTGCAGACCACTCTGACCAGCTGATAGTGAAGTTATTTGGATTCAGGAATCTTTCAAAGGTTTTTCCCCATTGAAGGATCGGGCCCTGGTGCAGGAATGTGACTGAGTGCTTCTAGTTATATATGATCCATTTTATTTCCTGGTTGTTACGGAAAAATTAGCATTAACCTGTTGCTTATGGGCCATTAAAGCTAAAGAAAACCATAAAAATAAGCCAGCCTGTTGCAAATTGTTCTGTTAGCTACAACTGTGATATTTATATGAATTATTGGAAATTAATTTATTGCATGATAATTATATATGTAATAATAATTTATATGCATCACTTGCTCAAAAACGTTTTGGTAGTCATGTTAGCTTTGGTCTGTAGCCGATGAGCTCCAACTAGCCGCATTTAGACAGATGTATACTGCAGCGTTCTGCAGCTCATCATAACTTAGGCTATGACTGTGGTTTGTATAAACGTTGCTGGAAGATGTGGAAAAGTAAATCAGTCCTGGTCAGAGCCAGATCCGCTACTCCAAACTTATAATGTTGTCGTTATAATGGAAGATTCCTGCTGCAGCACATCTGAAACTAATTAATGGACCACCATGCTTTGGCAGAACTTGATGACAAGCTGTTGAAGAGAGCCATTCACTTTCATCACATGTGTTGCAGGAGGAAAATATCTAAAGTCTGAAGAGCTGCAGCCCTGGAGGACCAGAGTTTCTCATCCCTGATTTAAGTGACCAGGCTGAGTGAAGTAGCTGCAGTATTTAGGGAGCCATGGGAGGTGATGAGACACTTGCTCAAATTCTCCTGGTCAAACAGGTGTTAACTGTGGGAGGTACAAGCTTCAGGAGTACCAGGCTAGAAAGAATCATGAACTGGGCAAACCTAAGAGGAGCTACAGTAGCAGACTGAATTCTTTGCATGCAACAGATGTAAAAGCAAGTGAGAAGCTGCTGCTAAAGCAGTGGCTGCAGGAAATAGACTAAGCCTCCCAGAGTTAGTTGCGTCAACAGTGAGCAAGCTTACAGCCGACAAACATTTGGATGTTTGAAAGCGTACTTAACACATTACACTCAACTTTTTCTCTTTGATGAGTCTCTGGTTTAAAGACATATAAATGTTTAGCTGAATTACACCATCATTAGAACCGATGATTATAGCTTAAAACATGGAAACAGGGAAGGCTGGTGTAGCTGTTGGCAAGGGATGTGTGGGTGGAGCCAGGTAAACAGGTTAGCATATTAATAGATCCTCATTCAATGAAGCAGGAAGGAGACGTAGAGTGATATTCACCCCCATGCTAAGAGTGGCCATAATCACTTGCACTTGGTCCTGGACCGAGGATGTGAGCAGCCACCCACTAACTTCTTTTTTTGTAGAGGTCAGAGATCCTGAGCCTGACAAGAGTTTTCATATCCAAAACATTTTAAAGCCACAAAGTTTTCAAATAGCAAAACCTTTGACATTTACGAGGAGTTTTAAAAGCTCCAAATAGAATTCACAAAGGCACATATTTTGAAATAAAACAACTTTTTAATCTACGTTAAACTTAAATGTGCATCGACATGACGCACATGAGAAATTGATGTAATGTTTCCTTCGAGAAGCCAGTGACTAGCCTTGCAACAAACTTCCCACATTGTCTGACAATGACATAGATAAGAGCAAAAGAAAAGCACACTGTGCTCGCTGCATATTACGTATGACATTATCAGTGTGCAGGTGCTACATGGTATTGTCAGAAACAGTATTAATGGGTGTCTGGGTATTTTCTTTCAGTGGTGGCTACAGCATGCTCCACCGCAGAGGCGCTCAAGAACAGGTTATACTGCCATGGAGCAGTTATGACTCATCACTAGACCTATCTGAAAAATTCCCTCCTTTACCCAGGCTTCGCCTTTTCACTTGCTAGGTAGTTAGTGTTTCCAATTTCCCATCGTACCATGCCACCACCATGCACTTTTCTTTATTCAAATGTCTTAAAATGAGAAATAGAGATTGTTTTCTTAAACACCAACCGTCTTTTTTACACTGCCACACTTTGCAGTATTATTGCAGTGACTGTGTGGCAAATTAGTAAAGTGACACATTGGGATGGAGGAGAAAAAGTGAGCAAATAGAAAAAGTAAAATAAAGGACAAATGCAAACATCAGGAAAAACAAGCATGATTTGATGATTCTGCATAGCTGCATGACTTAAATCTATAATATGATGAATACATACAGTTCAGAACAGTTATTTTGACAACAGATAAGCCATGTAAGATTTCCATTTTCTACATATCGTTGTCCCCGAGAAAGATTGGTTCCTTTCTTTGTTAAATGTCGAAGTAAGTGTTTAAATCTAACTGTTACTCTGACAAATGAGACACACACTTTCAAAGACCATACCAAATCTATTTCTGTAGATAGTTAGATATTAGATAAACGCTTATGGTGAAGAACACAATGAGATCAATCATTTAGCTATTAATAATCCTTAAAAGGGTCATTATTAATCATTTTGCTCTGCTAGAAAACCAATCAGTAGACCTCTGTGACTTTAAGTCAAGGAAAGTCTTTTACATACACACATTTTTGGAGCTACTGTTTGAACTGGTCATTAACAAATACATTTACCATTGTAACTAATGTAAAAATGGCCAAAATAAAAAAGGGCTTCAGTCTAAATATATTTGAAGACATTGTGAATAAAAATGTCTGATGCCTGTTCTAAGCACATAAACTTAACACTGTGTGCAATTTACATGCAAGTCTGTTTACTGTAAAAAGAAAAAAAAGCAGAAATCACTGCAACCACCTGTATCAATAGAATCAAGAAATATGACAGAGAGAACTTTGCTGAGATTTAAAATATCAAACATCAGCACAAAGGTCACTTTTCACTCCGCAGGTTCGACAAAAATGAGAATGTTTGCAAAATAACCTGGTTTGTTGGCGTCTTTGCTCCATTCAGTGTGCTCCAGTGATCCATACTGATTAGAAGATCCTTGCTTCTTCTCCATCGGTGCTGCAGCTGCTCTCCAGATGTAAAGGCTGGGGAACGGCAGCTACCGGGGAGGGCTTACGATCTCAGCTGTTCTCTGACTCACCAGCAGTCAGTTAGCCTGTCAGTCAGCCACCAGCCTGCTGAGGCAATGAACGCAAGATGCTCCAGCAGCAAGCCACCAGCGCTGGCAGGTGATGGTGTGTGTGCACAGTGATCAAGGATCCCTTTGTAATGGACTGCAACTACACAGCACCCTCTTGTGACCACTGGGTGCAATTACAGCTACATTAATGAGAAAAACAGTTTTACAAAATCAAAATAATTTATTTACACATTGACATTTGTAGCTGAGAAATCATTTCTTTACATATACACCAACCATAAAGGAATAATGTGCAAAATAGATCATGAATTTCACACTCATGATTTTACCCTGCCAGGAGAGCAAACACACAAACACACACTAATAATGATTGCCATGAATTTGATAACGTGTCACCTCCTGTTCCCCAGTGTTTTTCTCACTTATAGGGATTAAAATCAAGACTATCACTGCTCATTTGTGTGTTAAAAGAAGAAATAAGAAGAATAAGAATTAGCCTTTTGCCATTAACTTACAATCATGTAAGCCCTCTATTACTTTAAGGAGATATTATATGACATTTAGCTACTTCACAGCAACCACACACAAGCTGTTTCCATGTTCTACACAGAGTTGCTACATGGCTGCTTCAGAAATATTCCTCTGGGATAAAATTATTTCTGGTTAGGATTCTTTATGTTGTCTTTAAGTTGCAGATTTAGTGCAAAAGAGATCCAATATGACACAAAGATAAAGTACTAAGAATGTCTTGATTTTACATGGAAAGAAAGGAAATATTTTCTTCCATCCACCTGTTTGTCTTTTATCTGAGAAAAGGCTGGTTGGTTGCTTTGCTTCAACAGATGTTTGTCGCTGTACACAACCCGCAGTAAAAAAAGTTTATGAACTACTTTCCGTGTTTTAGTATCATTAAAGGTGGCCTCTATTTGGTAGTAGGTAATGACATTTCAAGTTGTTTTATTTATATTCTCTTCTTGGGATGGTTCTGGTAAGTTTCTGGAATATTTTCAACCCACGGAAAACGTCAAGCATTTGCACCATCATAACAGCTGAGGTCATGTAACAGGTACAGGAAGGACATCTGCTGTCACTGTACCATCTGTTAATAACTGTCGTCTTTCAGCAGCCACATATGTGTCTGTCTGTGTGTGTGTGTGTGTCAGAAAGGCAGTAAAAGGTAGTGTAAGATGAGAGTAAATATTACAATCAATTTTTTTGGTGATTGCGATGCAGATTGCCTGCTGACTTCTTAAAATGTCACATGATTATAGATTGGTAAAAGCTTTTCGTGCACAGAGGTACAAACACCGATCAGCTACAACATTCAACCACTGACCGGTGAAACCTGATTATACTGCAATATTTTATAAGGAATCACTGGCTGGACAATGTGTCCAACAGCACTCAACAGCATGATGGAGCACCTGTGAGAACAAGCCTGACTCATGTAAACTGTAGCGGTGCTCCGGCCTGAGCAGTAAGGTGATTCCGTGCTGTTCTCTACAGTGTCACAGGAGATATTGTTCTTTGGCTTGATCAAAATGCATTTTATAACTATCATAATATAACTCTCATAATAAAAACATGCACAGCTCACTAGATACTGGAGCTGCATGTGTTGCTTTTTTCCGGCCATACCCGTGAATGCTGATTGACAGGCATGAAACTTTTTGGTTTCAAAAGCAGCTCATTTGTGACTCAAAAGTGATTCCTTTAGTCTTTTCATGTCTCATTCTTGCTCTCAAACCACAGCGTGGATGGTCCAGGGTCTCAAGTATGTGCTGGGTCATTTCATCACATCAGTTGATGATACCAGCAAAGGTATTGATGGGTAGAGGAAGTGCTTTGCTCATGTATTTGCTCAGTCCGGCATCTTTATCGTCTCCCAAGCTGAATTTAGACCTCATGCTTCTCTGGAGGCAGTATCCGGGATCCAGACAAGGGGAAACCTCGATGCTACAATGAAAATGTTCAGCAGAGATGAGTTAGGGAAGGATGAAAACTGGAGTGAGATTCAGTGAGATTCTGCTGAAAGGGAAAACTTAGAGGAGCTATACCTGATATTACGTCCGGCTATTTTAGTTAGCGAAAGCAGCTAGTTTTTAGCTTTGACGTGGTGCTCTTTCTCGGCCAGTGGTGTTAACTACATGAACTTCCAGAACATCTATGTATCTGTCTATGAGTCTATCTGTCTCTGTACAGTATGTATGTAAGAAGCAATTCTATATGCATGTGTATCTATCTATCTATCTATCTATCTATCTATCTATCTATCTATCTATCTATCTAT
>JAVQJG010299507.1:0-14562 GCA_036024015.1 Craterocephalus amniculus | reverse complement strand
TTACTTCCCCTTGCCAAAAATCACCTCCCTGTGACCTTTTATTGGACACTTTCTAGAAAGTGGACAAAAATGTCTACTTGAAGGGTCATACATGTAGGTTTTTTTAGGGATAATTCAAGAGTTAAAGGATTCAGAACAAGCTGATAATGAATATGTCTGAAATTGTCAAACAGTGGAGTCAGACTGGCTCTTTGAATGAGCAGATAAATGAATCCTCATGTCTCTGGTGAGCCCTGATCTTTTTAATCAGCTACAGCTGCCTGGATCTGTACGAGCATCTTTGGTGAGCCTTGGTGGCACCTGGACGTTTCATTCGTTAACTTGTTTCTAGGTTTAACAGCAGAGGCACAAGTATTTGCTTGTTATTGCCGGTTTGTTTTGGGTGTATCACTAATGGGGTGTTAACCCAGTTAAGCCAGTACACATGAAAAATCACCAGTGACCCAGTCTGAACCCACTTAGACAAGGCTTCTTCTGCTTTCTTTTAGCAGTTTTCAGAAATAGTTCCCCAGACTTCTTGAAGGACTCGCTGAGCTCTTCTTTTGATGTTTCCTGCCTTTGATCCCACACTGCTTCTGTAATGCTGAGGTGTTGGCTGTCGCAACTTAAGACTTATTTTCACTGATTTTCAGTCCAGTTCTTGGGTCATTTAGCAAAGCTCAGCCTTTTCCCCCTGTTCCCTTTCCTTAGGATCAACTTCTCAGCCACATCCCCTCATGGCCTGTTTTCTCAGATATCTTAAAACATACTGCAGAGTACGCTGAGATATGATAATAGCTCTTTAGGAAGCACTTTGTTGGCAAGAAATATCATTTTATGCTAATCTGAGTTGGCTTTATTATTTTCATGGATGCAACAAGAGAAATAGGAAGAAATGATGTGTTATTGATAGGCTTCTATTAACACAAAGCCTAGAAACGTTTAAAATGGGTTGACAGAACCCTGGTTCACCCCTTAGATATCTTTTTTAATGTTATATTACAAATCATGCTTTATCTGAAAATGATCAGGTACAAACACTTGACTGAAAATGAGTGAAAAAAGGAGAAAATGTCCAAGGAAAGGCTTTGAAAGACCCTCAAGACAACATTATAATGTATCAAATTTGGCTGCTTGGAGTCAAGATATGAAGAAATGAGGATTCAACTAAAGCTTTATTTTCCTGTATGATCAGCAACTTCTGTTTCATGTCTGAGAGAAAAAATATAACAGGAGCTGTTTTGATGGAAGGATTTCCAGCAATTCTTCCATTTCTGTTTGACCTGAACAAGTATAAATGAATAATTAAGGTCTTGAATGGCTAGAAATCCTTGTTCATGGAAGGCAAAACTGTCTGAATATCCTGAGTTACTTTTAAAGGTAACATCTGCACATATTTGTTGTCATCTTAGCATAAATTTTGTGTCTGCTCCTCCGTTTGGTTTGTTGAAGATGAATTTTATCGTTCATTTATCTGAATTGATAGTAAGTGTGTGTTGCAGCACCTCGTGTTCAGCATCTTATGGAGTTTATTTTACCTTGTGTGGTTGGTTCCTGTTTAAATCAGTGCAAATGAAGGTCGACTCCCGTACGTCTGCTATGTGTTAGCAATACAGGCGTGTGTGTGAGTGAGTGTGTAATGCTTTGCTTTTTCCGCTCTGCTTTACCTGCTGCCCAGGTAACCCTAAGACCCCGCCCTGCCATGCCATTGGCTCCGCTCAGCCCAATGAGCTTCCTGCCGCTTCAAGTGCCAACCAGTCCCGTAACGGTACAGACCACATGACTCTGTGTGCCACGCCCATCCCACCTCCACCCTCCAACCAGGCTGCGTCTCACCTGCAGCTGATATGTCTGCATGTGTGTGGCCGTCTTTGTGTCGTCACACTGGCTGTAAAACCGTTGTGAGGTGTGGCTGTTCATAGTGTGTGTGTCTGTGTGTAACATTGTTTTATCCTTCTTCACTTGACATGTTTCCAGGTATGATTTCCAAGAATAAGATGGATATTTCAAGCTGAAATGTTACGTAAAACATAAAATTATTGGATCATTTGCAAAACGGCTGCACATGTAGATGAGAGCTGCAGAAACGATTGATTTAATGAAATGACTCATCCCCACTTAGAATAATATAGGAACATATCTCCAGTGATGAAGGTTTATAATAGCCAAATATTTACCTACAGGTTTCTCCTGTAGATTCTAGCTACAGTTCTTTTGACTTCCAGCAGGTCATCTTGAGCCTCTGGTGATTATCCCCCACCCGTCTGCACATAGACAGCCACATGTGCACACTCCTCCACCCCCATCCCATCCACAACAAAAGGCTGCTCCCTTCCTGTTTGCCTGGCCCACGGCCTTGTTTAGTGATGCAAACATATAATTCTCAGCAGGGAACCCACTCCATAAAACACTGCCTCCCTGACACACACACACGCACACACAGCCTGCTACACCCACCATTCGTCATATCAGATTTTAACCCTGAAGCTGTCTGTGAAACTTATTAAACCCCACCAGCACCCAGACCAGTGCAATCCCAGTCAGACGCAGTTTTCAGGTTATTACCGTCACGTTTTACTGAGGCAGCTTCTCCAGACGGCTGCTGTACTTTGCACAAAACCAGAGAGAGATCACAAAAAATGGACAGTTTCACATAATTTTTTATACTTTAACATTAGTTTTGATGATGCTTTATAATATTCTCTTTATTTTGATAATGTTATATTGTTGAAATAACAGAATTTTTACCAATGCATTCAGTGGCTTTAGTTTAAGTCACCATATTTCAAAGCTACCGTATTGAAATCCTGATCCATCAACTCCTATTTTACTCAAGGTTTGTTTGTTCTGCAACCATTAGCAGCATAGCCTTGCCACAACCTGCTAGTGACACCACACAGCTCAGTCTGTTATTCCCCTCAGTCAGTTAAAAATGGATATAATAGATTTTTGGAATTGGCCTTGCCAGCAAATAGAAACCTAATTACTGTTACTGAGTAATAAATACTGTACTGCATGTACTGTGAATCCCTTATGAAAGATAAATCAATCTGAACCTTGGAACAGGTTGCTTACTTGGTTTTTGAAGCAGCTAGTTAGTGTCCAAGGGTTAAGAGTTTAGGTGGAATTAAATAAATACCAATGGAAATATATTTTAGGGGATACTAATAGTTATACTAATAGCATACACTTATAGTTATTTTTAGTAATTAATTCCATTGATAACATTTATATCCGATTCACTTCATATTTAATTATAAAGCACTTTAAAACAACCAGATCGGACCAAAGTGGTGTACAGAAAATAAAAATGAAAGCCACAAATAACATAAACCATAAAAGCTGAACATAAATAAATAAAATAAAATGAAATATAATAAGATAAAATAAAATAAGTAAAAATGATTAAAACAGTCCTGCATCACAAAATAAAACAAAACAAATCTAATTAAATCCAAACAACAACAAAATAATAAGTGAATGAGATCAACATCTGACATGGGGTTGAATAGAAAAGATGGTTTTAAGATGAGATTCATATCTGACAATGTACAGACCTGTCTCGTGTGGAGGAGATATCTCCCCAGTGTAGCTGCTGCAACAGAGAGCCACCCCCTCTGCATGGGGATGAATAGGGCTGCAGAAGCTCAGAAGAGTAGGATGCATCAATGGAAAAAAAGAGCTTAAAAGAAAATAAAATAATTTTCAAATAAAAATGAAAAAGAACTTGTAGCCAGTGAGGAGAAGCTAAAATAGGGGAAATGTGCCGTCATATGTTCTTGATCCAGCAACATTCTGTATTCTCTGGAGATGGACAGTGGAGGATGCTCTAACCCCGGATGTAAAGTAAATTAGATTAATCCAATCAGGTTGAAACAAACACAGATCATCCTACCAAAGTCCTGTCATGTGTGCTGTCAGCTGACCACATTCATTATGATATTAGAGACAGTTTTAAAAAAGCTTAAATAGAATTTAGTCCAACTTTAAGATTTGGAAATAAAATGCTTATAAGAGCTTTATTTTGTAAAATATATATTTGTTTCTTTGATTTGTAATTGTGTGGAAAAGTCAATAAATCTGTTGACTCAATAAAAAATGTGTTTCTATTTACACATGTACACACCCTCATCCTTATTCAGAAAATAGGCTTAAAACGGATATTGGTGAGAAGAAGCAGCACATAATTCGGTTATAAAAAAGGAAAAATTATTATATCATAAGGTTTTTGTTCAACATGTTTACCCAAACGTTAACCTCCTTATCTTTAGTACATATTGATAAAAAATTAAATAAACGCAGATAAATCACGATAAACATGTCAAACTGTGAGTGAAAGAGAATGAAATGTTTACATTGTGATTTGCAGTGTCCTGAACTCCTCTTCTCTTCTTCTCTGGGTGTTATGTCGGCGCTGTATCAAACATTCGCCTGCAGCGGCTGCTTCTCTTATCATCATCCTCCATTTCATGATGAAGCAGTTTGCAGGCAGACTCGCTGCATCTGTTTTGCTGCTTCGTTTCTGTCTGACATCACCAAGGTTAAGTCATGCAGCGCGCTACGCAGCCCGTCGCTCAGCAGGATTATCTTCTGTGTGAGCTGGCAGTTCTCTGTTTGTTGTGTGCTCGGTTTGTTTTGGGATTTACTCGCCACGTTTTTTTGTCATCAAAGCAGCAGAAGCAGCAGTCAGCGCTCTGATTCAGTCACACATGCCTGTGGAAATGATTAACTTTTTTCTTTTTCTCTTGCTAGTTGACTTCTTGACTCCACCGATGATGGATCAGCCAATCAACAAGCAGCTTTCGAACTCCTCAGCAGCCCTCCACTCACCAGAACGAGGTGAGATATTATGACACCTTCATGCTGCCCAAAACTCAAAGGAGACATTTTAAGACATTTTATTGCAAGTTTCTGAAGTTGTTTTTTTCAGCATTATGTTTATTTGTATAATATTTGTTTAAATTACATAAATAATCATTTAAAAGAACATCCTCTCAGACTGAAATACAATCTTGACAAGCGGTACCTACTGATACAAAAATACAGGGACTATCCCTGGTCACATCAAGAGTAAAAAAGCATTTCATGCATCATTTTCCTCTAAATCCCTTACACAAAAAGTTATCAAAGGTCTCCAAAGGCTTTCAAACAAGTCTTTTTCCCTCTCAGTAGATATGTAATTCCCCAAAACAATAGAACAGCTTATCTTTAGTTTCTCCACACCTCAAGTGGAGAAACTACAAGTGTAAAAAGAAGCATAAAAGGAGGTAAAAATCTTCTGGCTTACATCCCCAAAGCTGGTCAGTGAATATTAGATTGTACAGAGCCGGAGGAGGCGTTCATAAAACCATCTGACCTCCTGACATGCATGCTGATCATAAATCCTGCTTAAGGCCGTAGCAGGCAGTGGTAGTGGCAAACAGGGCAGAATCTACAAGAGCTGAGAGAAAAAACTCAGGATAACTATTACCACCATGTTCCCTCTCCATCAGCTTTTAGCCCTGAGCAGAGCCCTGGTAGAAATGGAGGCTCTGTCAGAGGAATGCATAAACGTTCCCCAATCTCCTGCCATCCACATTTCTATCTATTGTTTACAACCATCTAACCATTGCTAATGTAATTTATTTATTTAACTTGCCAATTAAATCTCTGATTTCAGTTCTTTTAACAAGCTTATTTTGGAATTTAGCTCATGAGATATTCATGTTAGGGCGCAAAATCTTAGAAAATGACCTTCAGACATTAAACAATGTAAGATATTCTGATTACAACTAATACATCTTTTTGGGTGAAGGTTTTAGCTTTAGCAGAAAATGCTGACAGAGCCATAAAAATATGTATTTATAACATGTTTTCTATGTTCTGTGTAAATGTTTTCGTCTTTGTTTGAATCTTTTTTGTATGTGTGTCGGTCTGTGATCCGTCAGTGTCCTCTGTGTGTCATCGAACAGCTTCCCCTAACAACCACAGACTGCACAGGAGTTCCTCCAACCGCAGAAGCATCGCTGGATTCCCAGAGGAGGCGTCCAGAGCCAAAACACCCACGGTCAGCCAACACACACCCACGTAGTCACACAGTCCTACAAAATCATACAGGACGGGTTAAATGCATTTCCTACACCTACGCCCTCATTCTTACCCTCACATTTACTCAGGATTTATCCTCAAAAAGCCTTGAAAACCTTTCCCAGCATTCTGGTCCACACATACTGTAGCTATCATGAATATAAAAACAAGCCCGTTCTCACAGAGAATATTTAACACTTGTTATATAAGTGAGGGGTCCTGAAATAAAAGGACACATTTGCATGTGATGGGCTTCTTGTGTGGATGATAAGCAGACATAACCGGAGAGATGAAAGTAAATACTACCTTCAAACTGTTAAACTGGGGTGGTGTCACTATTCTTTCTTAATATTTAAACATTTTCACACATTACTCACTTTTAATAAAATATTGTAGTTGTTACTCTTTCTTTAATTATCCCCCCCTATTAAATTGCACAGATAAAGCAGCTTAATTTGCACCATGAATCATCTTCTCCCATTTAAATGAAGCAGCATTTTCATAGCAGCGCCTCTGGCACAGAGGTCGATTAGATCCAAAGCAGATTTTACCTCATTAACAGTCCTGGCTTTACTCAGGGGCTGAAGTTTCTGGTTTATAATGTGCTGCCACCATCTTAATCCCTGCATTTCTGCCTCGTCATCTGACGGCTGATCTCCACCAATAGCACTATTAACTCTATGTGACTGGTACTGTTTTAATCAAAAGAGAGGAAATTCAGCTCAAATTGTACATCAGAGAAAAACTCATTGTAATTCATTGTTATCATATTCTAAAGTAAAGTACAAATACGAAGCTTCTTAGGAAGGCGTTGTATTGAAGATTTGTGTGACAGCAGCTGCATGTGACTGAAGTCAGATAATCATTTTCTGACTTCCTGAGTTTATTTATTTACAGAATAATTTGTTTTACTTGAATTTAATTCTCTGCTGCTTTGCTGAGCTGCTACACTTTGATTCAACAGCTGGATTTGGATATTAAAACCAGTGGTGAAGTTTCTTTTATTTAGAGATTTAAGGGCAATGACTGCTCCCCAGGTGCTGAAATGTGGCTCCCACTGATTGTAACCAGTGATTAAATCAGAGAAATGATTCCTGTGGTTTGCTCTGACAAAGATTTATTCAAAGTTTAGTCTCAAAGGTTTCAGCATATGTAAACTTCTGCATCGCATTTCAGCTAAAACCCTTCACAACACTTTAAACTGACGGATTTATAAACTTGACCTGTTTACCTGCTCTTCCCTGACCCAATAAGCTATGGGCAACTGGTGCATGACTGGTGCATTCATGGGTCGTACTGATCCGATGTTTGAATCTTTGAACATTGTGTGTTTCTAATTATTTGTCATTTTTGTGTATATATGACCCACAGGGGGAGACACCAAACACACCAGTCCGTAGCTCTTCCTTCAGGGCCAACAGCAAGGGTCCCGCCACACCAAAACGGTACGCAAACCCCCACGCATACTTAGAAACACTTAGAAACTGGTTTATAGTCCAGGTCACATGATGCGGCCGTTTGTTTTCAGGGTGAAATCCAACAGGAGTCGGGCCCAGTCCCCCTGCTCCCCTGGACAGTTCCCGCCCTCCCCGCTCCGACAGAGAGCCACCATGCCCGGCACCGATGACAGGGGCCACGCCGAGTTCAAAGGTCACAGCACCCTGGAAAGGAAGTCCACTAAATCTGAGACTGCAGAGAATAAGATTCCCAAATCCAGCAGCAGAGAGCTGAATGCAGGTAAATGCAGCTTATCGGTCGTGTTACAGCAACAGTTACTGTACATTAACCCATAGATGTGTTGCTACTTCAAACTAAAAACAGTTTTAAAGGAGGCATTATCTGCTTTTTCATTGAAGTTATGGAATATACACATGATTTAATATTAGAAGAAGGAAAGAACTAAGAACTAAGATGGTTTGTGGTCATTTTAACAGAAAATGGTGTTTTAAGACATGAACCACGATAGATAGTCTTCAAATATTAGTTAGTGGACAGTTATACTGATTCGCTTGTTAGTTTAACAAGTTGCTATTATTACTTTGTTAATCCAGTTTTCTGGCATACAAGTTATTTATGTGTGTTAAAATGTGTGGAATTAAGGATTCATAACTTAATCAGGCCATCAGACTGGGCTGCTGTCCTTGTCCCAGAACACAAACAGAGAAGATCCATTTATTGACCGAAAACATGTCCGACTGTCCCAGAAGGTGATGAAATGTCCCCGTTTAGCCCGTAGTACTGGGCTCTCTCTGTTTGAGCTCTTACATCACTCGCCAAAACAATTAACAATTATTTTGGCTAGTGGCAAGTTTTTACCAGGTCAAGTGGTGAGTTGGACAACTTCACGTTTTAGTTGGACTTTCCATGAGTTAAAAAAGTCCAGTTACAGTCAAACCAATACAAAACTAAAGGAGAGGGATTAAAACTTTTGCCTCAATGTGAATACATCAGTAAAAAAGCTTTAGGAAAAGCAAACTAATCGCACTGGGGAACGTGAAATAAATGTTTCATGGTCTCCTAATTTGTAATTTTCTTTTAATTTCTTTTAATTATGCAAAGCAACTGATTTAGAAATCAGTTGTTTAATAATAAAAACTGAACTGTTATAATTATTCATTAAAGAGGAAGATGTTCATTAAAGATTTAAACACTGAATCTGCTCCTTACTGTTTGAGTGTTTAAAATGTCTTTTATGAACTGCTGTCTGTGTAAAAGCTGAACTTGTGTAACAAAGCGATTGTGTTTATTCATGTGAAAAACAATGACAGACGTTGAGAAAGTGTGAAGAAGAAGAAAAGAGATTATTTCTCTCTTCTTCTTTGTGTCTTCTCTTCTTCTGTTTTCCCTCACTTTTCAAAACGCTGAGTGGTTCTTCACCACCTCCTCACCCAGCTGTCTTTGTTCTTGTCCGCCCACGCAGAGTCTCCGGGCACTCCCACAGGACGCAGTGTTGGAGGGACGACGGATGCTGAGGAGGCGTCCAGGCTGCTGGCAGAGAGACGCCGTCTGGCCCGAATACAGAAGGAGCAGGAGGAGATACAGCGGCAGGAGGAGGAGAGGTGACTCTTCTCATTTTCACAGATTTTCAATTAATTGTTTTCATCATGAAGAATTCATCTGGTTACATTCAGAGAGATCCACTGTATCCTTTTACGCTGACTTCCTGTGAGAGAGTCTGTGTTTTATACAAAAGAATTTCCAACCCTGTAAATGAATATTTATATATAATCTCATTTTAAGTTAGATCGGGTGCCTCACAAGTCAACTCAGAGATCTGTAAGGTGATACAATAATGAATAATAATACTTTAATAAGTAAAGTTGTTTGTCACATCAAAGAGTAAGATCAAAAGACAAACAGGGAACTTGATGTTTCACCTGTTCAAAGGGAGAATTCAGATATTCAAGCAAAAACAAAAAACAGCTATTTTTACACAAATAAGCCGTTTTTATAGATATTAAACATATAGTTGGTAATCCTGTTCAGAAACACTTTTTGTTATACTGGGATAAATGGTCCTTTCATCCTGGGATAAGTCAATACAAAAAAGGCAGACCTCTGTTAGAGCTGCAGACTTGCAAAAAGTCGGACCAATCCCTGCCATTCGGTCCCGAAGGGGGGAGTGGGTTTGAATGGAGCATTGTCAGGAGTAGGCGGAGCTTAGAGGAAGCGCCACTATCAAATCTTGCCAGCTCTCCAACATTACCAACTACCTTTAAGTTTTAAGAACGGCCATTTTATTGTCTTAATTGCTTTAATTGTTTTAAACCTGTGGAGCACTTTGGCCGACTCCAGTCGTAGAAAGGTGCTATATAAATAAAAATTGATTGATTGATTGATTGATTTTGGAGACCTCACCTGAACTTTAAAACTTCTTTAGTATTTTTCTGCTTCCCTTTATCAGAGCTGGCCTTTGCTGAGACAATTTTTCCATAATATGCTATAATCTGATCGAGGTGTAAAGTTACAGATGCATCTTTCCGGAGATATTCACATTCATACTGAAACAGTTCATCTTCTAGGGGCATCTGAAACGTTTTTCATCTGTGGTTTCTTCATTTATTCTTCATTTATTCTTTACCAGTAACACATTTACTTATACAGTATTTACAGATCTTAACAAATCTCACTAATGGTTCCTTTAGTATGACTCGAAATGTATTAGTGGTTGCAGAAATATACTCATTTAATTATGGATATGTAATTTTCAAGCAGAAGCACTAAAAAAAAGGTTCAAATCATTACTGAACAACATAAGTCATAAATACAAATTGGAAAAAAGTTTTCCCTCACTTATGGTCCATTAGAGAAATGATGCTTCTAATTGATTACAGGTTAGTAAATATTCTAAATGTAATACCCCAAGATACATGAAAGTGGATCGAATTAAGAACCAAAAGCCCTTATTTTAATCCCTTCCATTCATTTATCCTTTCATCTACTTCTTGGATGTTTCTAAAGCCATCTGATTAATCTGAGGGCAGCATTTCAATCTGAGGGCGTTACAGATGTAAAAGAAACAAACCCCAAAAAACATCATACAGCATCCTCTTATAATACTGTTGCTGCTGCATGTAGTGATCAGATGACTTCCAGATATCACAGATTGCTGCTGTTTGATCATCTCTGCTGAGCTCGGTCTCTGTGTTTCCTTCAGGCTAAGAGCTGAGGAGGAGCAGAGGAGGCAGCAGGAGCTGAGAGAGCGGCAGGAGAGAGCAGCACGACAGGCCGAGGAGGAGAGAGTGAGGAGGGAGGAGGAGAGGAGGATGAAGGAGGATGAGGAGAGACGGCAGAAGGAGCAGAGATGGAAGGACATGCAGGACCAGCTGGACAGAGAGGTCTGCCTGCATCATTGTCTCACTCTGGGATTTAATTTATTCGTCATCTGTTGGCTGTTTGATGCAGCTCTGAGCTAAAATATCGATTAACTCCTCATTTCTGTATGGTTTCAATCCAATGAGCCAGAATTTATCATAATCTTTTAAAGTGGTTGTAAGCAGCAGATATTTGGTTTTTAGATTATTTTAGGACATCTTCTGCTTTTTTACCCATTTGTTTGATAAGCCACCTAACCCTGACCAGGGAAGCCTCAAGCATAAAAAAAACACATGAAGGATGAACCGGAGTTTTTTCAACAAATAACAAACAGCTTAGCAAAGAACAAGTTTTAAATGAAATATTTCATACTTTTACAGAAAATTTTTGGTCACGTTTGTTAGAAAGAAAATCCAAAATGAAGAGCTTGGTGGACTTCAAATGTTATATCTTTCCAATAAACTATTAGCTGAAGACTTGCCATATCTCAGCACCTTAACATATGTTAGGAAACTGGACACGTGGGGGACAAAAGAAAAAGTATCAGGAAAAGAAAAGCTATATTCGGCACATTAAGAGGGTCCAGCAGGAACAGGAAAAACTCCAACAAAAATCAGAAACAGGAGCTGACCGTCAACAAGAAAAGCCCTGAGAAGTCTTTCAAGAAGTCTGGAGAACTATTTCTTAAATCTGCTCAAAGAAATTAAAACTTTTCTGACTTTCAAGCTTATTTAAGTTTAACAAACTCTAGATTTCAAGAAACACATCAGCTTCAGTTTTTAAAAAATCTCTGGATATGTTGATATTATGTAAATATAACTTTGATAAAATCCTACAGGTGGGTTTTTACTCAGACTTCAGCTATTTAGCATGTCAGAGCTGGTTTCTGTCTTTGTGTTATTTCTAACTTCTTCACCAACAAAATTTCAGGGTTGCAGTTAAAAAGGAATTGTGTTATAATCAGGAAAAATATGTTTTTAAGTCTTTGAGTTGTTTGTGCATCATTAGAAATCTAAGCTGATTCTGTAAAAGATTCATTAAAACATTAAATACAGACATGAAATAAGAGAAAGTAGACTGATGAGCAAACATACAGAGCATAGTATGAACTGACTGCAAGCAAAAAAAAAATAAGTCTACGTTTTCTTATGGAGTCACTGTAATAAAGAGTTTTGGGGAAAAGTTAACGAGTGGATGCGACTGGATGTTTTTCAGAGGGAGGAGGCTTTCCTGCGAGCTCAGAGAGAGGCTGAGAGGAAGAGGAGGGAGAGGGAGCTGCTGCACATCCAGGAGGAGCAGGAGAGGCAGCAGAGGAGGAAGGTACTGAAAATCTCCACATCTCTCTCCGCTTCCTTTATCTGTTGCATTTTAACTCATCAAGGGAAACTTCTCCCCAGTTAGAGGAAAAACTAACATTTTACAGTCATACTTTATGCTCATCTTGTGGCTAATCTGATGACTTGAGCTTTATGGTTTGAAAAGAAAAAGAAATCCAAAAAGCTTAGATTACACTCGCCAGTCACCTAATTAGGTACACCTGTGTAATTGCCTGTTAACACAAGTATCAAATCAGCCAATCACATGGCAGCAACTCAGTGCATTTAGTCCAGTAGATGTGGTTGAGACTGATGGTCAGAATGAGAGAGAAAGCAGATTTAAGACACTGAATGTGGCATGGTTAATGGTCTGAGTGTTAACTTCCACAGCCACCACATCTCACTCCAGTAGAGCTGAAAACAAATTTGCAGCAAATGTGAGATGCTATCATGTCATGTCAATATGGAGCAAAATCTCTGTTTCCATCACCTTGTTGGATCTATGATTCCAAGAAGTTAAAGGAGCTTAAACCAGTACTAGAAATACTGGCTATGTGTCTGGTGGGACATTAATGGAGCATAGTTGTTGATGAAGATCAGATATAAAATCATCGAAGCTCCTTCCACTAAAGTTCCTAACCAAATAGTTTAATTTGCTTCACAGAGAATTGAGGAGATTATGAAGAGGACGAGGAA
This sequence comes from Craterocephalus amniculus, assembly GCA_036024015.1. Lineage (NCBI taxonomy): Eukaryota > Metazoa > Chordata > Actinopteri > Atheriniformes > Atherinidae > Craterocephalus > Craterocephalus amniculus. Next base: position 1,690 of record JAVQJG010299507.1, on the reverse strand, counting down.
GAGTGAAGTGGAGCCTCCATCAGCTGCCTCGGGTAAATGTTAAATAACTGCCCTTCCTCTAACACAGTTACACTCCTGGACAACGAAAAAGTCACGCCCTTACCTCCCCAGTGACTTAATTACCTGCATCAGCACAGTTCATGTGCCTTTAATCCTGCTACTCATCCAAAATAATGACCATCTCATAATTGTGTTATTTTAATTGGTTCCCCTTTTTAATTTGGATGTGAAAGATTCCAATAAAGCTCCTTTTTTGATTTTATCTATTTGATTTAGTTTCTAGGTGATCTTTATTTGCTTCCATGAAACCAGATGCGATCAGCCGCAGCTGCAGTGTGACTCAGCAGTGTTGCGCAGGCAGGGAAACACTACCCCCTGATGGTTAAAACAAAGCAACACCAACAACACTGCAGTGTTTGGTGAACTCGCTGACCTGAACCGGCCGTCATTATAGCTGTTTTTTATTAGCACAGGAAGCCTCAGAGGAAATAAACCATGCCAACCCCTGCAGTATCATACACCGAGTCATAAACCAATCAATGAGTCTGTGAGGGAAATCGGTTTTACCATCAAAGCTTCTGTTTGCTTCATTGTCAGGATATTCAGCCAGTCTACATCTACTGGTTTAAGCCTGCTTCATTTCTTCCTAATATTGCGTAAATTATCACAAAAATTGTTATCTAACTCTGTTTTATGCTTCATCACTGCTCACTGCTGAAGCACGGATTATTGCTTAGTCTGCTAAATGAGGACCTCAGGTTTCTGCAACTATAAAGATTTAGTCAGTATTAATTTGGCCGACCTTTTAGTCTACTTTCCCCCATCAAAGAGTAAAAATAATGCAGAAGGCTTACAGTATATTGGAACAGAACAGACATTTTTATCTCAGACCCACTTGTCTGGTGACAGATGTGCATCTGCCCAGTCCGTCTGGCTCATTTTTACTTTTGTTCTACTTGTACTCTGCAATTTAAATAGATTTAAAACTTCACACATAGACCAGGCATGACATTACAGCATGACAGCTTGAATGTTCAGTTTTTTCATGTCGGCTGGTTGAAGTTGAAGCTAAATGACCGATGCTAAACCTTCTCCCTCTGCTTGCAGCCTGTGAGGCGAGAGCTGAAGCTGCTGCTGCCTCTGAGGATGACGCTCCGACTCCTGCTGAGGCCCCCGTCATCACGCTGGGTCCTCTGGAGAATAAGAGCTGTCTGGATGAGCTTTCTGATGGAGTCCAGTCCATGGACGTCAGGTGAATACATTAAAGAACATTTCTCCAAATTTTTATATTCAGTGTCCTGACTATCACCAGATGATTGATGGTTTCCAGATCAAACAGTGGCTAAAAAACTTGATACTGATTGTTAGGGAACATTAAATGTTTATCTTAGGGCTACAACTGCTGATTGTTTTCAGCTGGACTTTCTTTTTAAGTTTTTTTGTGCAGATAAGAAGCACAAAAAAACCTTAAAATCGTTACAGAAGCAATAAAAGTACTTTAACAACAAATTTTAAATTAAACTGAATAAAAACTGAAAAAGCTCAAATAAAATAAGATGAAATGCAATAAATAAAAGTTAATTATCAGTTGTTTTGATAAAATGCTACAAATAGAAAAGTTTTTAACCCTGATGTAAAACTGCTGACAGTGTCAGCAGACCTGCAGCTTTCTGGGAGTTTGTTCCACATG